>PQWD01004181.1:9885-31072 GCA_019425675.1 Leucinodes orbonalis
TTACCGGTTAAAAGTAAATACAACATATATAGGCATATAGGTGTCTAACACATCTTATAATATAAGTAACATTAAACATACCTGCAGGTGTGCACATTCCCACAGTGTGACAGAGCAATAGATTTTATTATATCACTTGATGCAACAATTAATTTTTCTGTTGTTAGTGCTACATGCATTTGCTTTATAGGCACGCCTTGAGGCAAAACTTGGGCTTCTGATATAACAGCTGTTCTTACAGGACTTCTGTTATATTCATCACTGGCATCAATTACACCTTCATTTGAAGCCACATTCACGGCTTTGATTACCCTTCCATCATCAGTACCTACGTAAATAACGTCATATTTGTTTCCATTCATTGCTTGAACTTGAGGATGGACAGCAATTGCTGAAAATCTATATTGTAAGCTAACTCTTATGAGAAGAGGCCTTGTTAAAAATGAAGGTACAGCCCTGTTCATAAGTGGATGCGTTTTAATAAAATTAACTGCTGAATCCGAAAGAGTTCGACTATCCTCAACACAAGACCCAGGTCGTGGGGATGGTACTTTTTCCTTTTCAAGTGGTAGCCAATTGGAATTCATACTTTCTTGACCTTTGAATGGTCCTTCGAATGCATCGATAATATCTCTCATGGCAAAAGCACAGACAGCAGACCCGCCAATGGCATTTTGGGGTGTAGTGAATACTGCGTATACTATATCATTTCTGTTACCACCACTACCGTAGATTCCATTGATAAGTTCAGTAGTTGCCTCTGAAAGAATACATATTTTATTTGTTAGAAAATATTGAAATGGAGATTTTAGCATCTAAAAATTTTTATTATCAATAAAATACGTACGGATTTCGTCAAAGTAAAAAGGATATTCCCCAGGCATCGAGCAATTGAGTCGTGTTTTCAAAAAGGATGTCCATCGGTCGCTAAAAGTATGTGGCCCGCCTTTGTCGTTCAGACAAATCCTGGCAACCCTTGAATATACGCCTGTAAACACATTTTGTTTTACAATTGGTTCATGTAGTGTACGTTATAGATCTACAGTGCCCCGCCAAGTCGAGCGCGATTTTATTTACTATCAATGATATACTTACTTTCCCGCAGTTCATGTATTCTACAGCAGTCTCTCTATAAAAGAAGTAAACATGGCTGGTAGTTGCAGTCGCTCCTACAAATGATGGATCGTTAAGTAGACGAAGATCCGATCTTTCCGTACGAACAGGCTCCCGGTATATAAGCGGATCGGTCCCTGAGAAATCTGCCGCTGTCGCAGTGTACAGTTGCCCATCTAAAACATAGGAATAATAATTATATTTAAGATTTCACTTAAAGCAGCACGTAGGTCGATTTGATTGATAATTATCAAGTACCTTATTGATTTTACAGTTGTTTTGTTAAATACGAAATTATGTTTTAATGTTTCTTAATCATGGCTGATGCATTTAAACAGTGTAGCTGTCATTAAATGGTAACAACTAAGTGTTATTTAAATTGCGGTTTTGTTACAATTAGCTTGAAGAATAGACAGCACTATACTCTAATAGTGGTTACCTACTACTGATCGATTTGATGTATTAAGCCCCGGATTCTAGAACGAGCCTCAACGTTGATCTTTACTTAAATTGAGTTAGAAAGGGATGCCGCTATGTATCATATAGAGTGCTATCCCTTTCTAACTCTATTTAAGTAAAGATCAACGCTTAGTCTCGTTCTAGAATACGGGCCTAAGTCTATTAAACGGCATTTTGTACCTGACTTGCAATAGTTAACTGTAAAGGTAATAAATCGATTGGTATCGCGGGCGTCGCGGCGTCGTGCTCGGCGCAGCCCCTCCGAGAGATGCGCGCGTGCAGTTTTGCGCTCTTTGTGAAATGATCATCGCAACGTGAATTAATGTGTGATCACGGTAAATGCAAGAAATTATTATGAAACCCGTTAAATGTCACGCTGTTATTGTACAATATATAATATTATAGAATAACACACAGATGATTATACGGTATACTCAGTTATTTGTCTTACCAGCATAAATGGCTGTGGAGTTGTGTTGAGGGTCATAAGGGCAGCGACCTGATCCGTCGAATTCTTCGATATGGTGACTTGTTGAGTGACTAGCGTATCGACGACATAGAGGTTTGAAAGCATTTGTCCCGCATACCAACAAGCGTCCGTGGGACCTAGCAGCGACGCGGGGGAAGTTCTGGCACTCGTCAGCCGACTTGCCTTTCAACTGACATAATTCTCTATGTGCATCCGTTGACTGCCACTCCAACCTCTGCAATAGAAATATATAGGTACATTACAAAATTTAACTACGCTTTAATCATAATTTTAAACTTTAATCCAATAAAATTTTCAAAGAGAAATAGTTATTGATATGATACCTAGGTACCTATTGTTTAATCCCCATCCACTTCAGAATACGTCATGATTCATTATTACTGCCTAATATGTCCACTGCTGAACGAAGGCCCCCCTAATAATTTCCACGCGCCGATCCCTAGCGGTTGACATCCATCTGCTACTCACCACCTTAACCAGGTCTTATGCACATCAGGTTGGGGGTCGGCCTACTCTTCGCTTTCCGTTACGTGGACGCCACGCGAGAACCTTTCCTCCCATCGGCCATCGGTCTACGTCATGATTAAATTGTCGAAAATAAAATAGGCAAACATGATTAAATGCAAACGTAAGCATTTTATCGTATATACTTATTTTAAATGAAAGGTATTTCAAATATTATCCTTATGCCAAAAATTGTGACTTAAACAGTGTAGGCGGTGTTTAAGTAACGGGTTGAGTCGTGGAACAACAAGAATATTTATTTGCTTGCCGTGTTTCAATATAACGCCGTTTCGCAACCGATCAATGTATGTATACAAGTGAAATATTGAGAGACGTTACGTAAGTGAGCTTTGACAAGGTTCAGTTACAAGCTTTCAAGTGTTGGTAAGAATACATTATATAAATACATTTTTTTTAACTCGATACAATTATTACGTACGTATAAGATGGATAAGGCATTTAACGGATGTTGAGACCGCGAGGCTTATCTAGTTTAGCTATTTTCAATGTGTAATGTCCTATGCCCTACTTTTTGGGGACTGCAGAGAATTATGTAAAGAAATAAATATTTTCACATTATCAATACATTCTTGACTGTAAAATGTATGTACGTAATACAATGATGTAAAAAAGTATGGATTCGTGCTCACAAAACAATCGAAAAAAGTGTTCCGAATGCAGTGACAGCACACATACACATATTTCGAATTTCGAACACATTTACCTAAACAAAAGAGTACAAACTGTACTCTCTTCGGCGGTTTGTTTTTGAGGATGGCGTATCTACCTTTCTATATACAGAATATTGTTGACGTAATAATTTACATGTATTTTCTAAAAACTGATGTTCGTGATTTTAACAGTAAGACTAAATACAAGCTTGCCGTTCCAAATCTTAGACTTCGTAAGGTTAGGAAGTCTTTTGTGGGTTTATAGTTAAACATTCAAATATTAGATGAACTACCACAGAAAATAATTAATTTACCTATAAATTAAATCCCATTTTAAAACCACTTAATGACATAAGGTTACTTTGACATAGAAGATTACTTAAAAGATAAGGATTGTTAGACATGTTGATTCCACGTCTACACCATTTTTTTTAAATTATTTGCTCAGTAAAGTTTTTGAAACTTAATAATTTTATATCATCATTTGATATTTTTAGGATTGTTCTATAGGATCTTTGATGTATACAAATATTTGATGAATTTTATAAACAAATATATTGTAAACATTTACAAACTATTTTTTAAAGAGGAACTACTGAGTTTCTTGCCGGATTCTTCTCAGTAGATAAAAAGAGTCCGAACCAGTGGAAGAATCGAATTTGACATTCATAAGTGTTCTTTATGGATCTAAATTGAATAAATATATTTTGATTTTGACTATGTATTATCGAGTAAATAATATGGCCCTTGTGATAAAAAAAAACAAAATAAGAAGTTCTAATACTTCCTTCTTGCAGTAACTACAGGAAATGAAGGTATTTATGTATATTCTCACTTCAAGTATGATAAAATTGATAAATGACGAATGATTATAATTTTTGTGTAAATTTATTGCCATTGTGTTTTAGATTTACATGTAACTTAGGAATTTTCGTTAAATCATGTTGCGAGTTGTATAGAATACCTCCCGTTTTGACTGGCGAAACTTTAGCAATAACGGCAGGCAGATGGCAACCTGCCAAACACCTTGCGCACTACGCCGCGTGGGTTTTGTATTTTTATTTTATGCTTACAATGTATTGGTATTAATTGGGGCTTTGGATACATTTCATAGTTAATATGTAGAGTCAGTGGCTCATTGGTGTGGACTGTTGCCTCCGAAATGGAGAGTGCAGGTTCAAATCCACGTACCAAATAATTATCATTTTTTTTTAATTCTTTGTTCGTTTATTCGATGCTCTTACA
This sequence comes from Leucinodes orbonalis, assembly GCA_019425675.1. Taxonomy (NCBI): domain Eukaryota; kingdom Metazoa; phylum Arthropoda; class Insecta; order Lepidoptera; family Crambidae; genus Leucinodes; species Leucinodes orbonalis. The sequence goes on from PQWD01004181.1 coordinate 14,368, forward strand.
GCGAATGAAAACGTCGTGAGGAAAGTTGCACATGCCTGCGAAGAGATTTAAAGGTTGTGCATGAAGTCGACCAATGCGCACAGGGCCCGCGTGGGCGACTAAGGCCTAATACTCTTTACGGTAGTGCAGATTAACAATTAATGTCCTCGTAATGTCATGCTTTCTCTTTGCCTAGTACTATGACATAATTATGAAAACGAATAAAAAATATAAACCGTCGTTCACACAGCGCCATCTTGTAACATTTTAGGCAAAGTAGCATCTAGATAAGCAACTAGTAAACGTATCGACTTCGATAGTTTCTTTTTGTAAATACAGAGACATATTATACATAGGAACATATTTATGTACACCAATGTTTGTACTGCCCGGGGTCAGAACCCGGAACTCTTGGAGTAACAGCACATGAGTCTTCAAACCTTTATTTAATTTGGTGTAATTTACTATTTTCCTTTACATTCGTAGATGAATTGTGAACCAATTTTGCAACAAATGTGTTGTGAAAACAAACAGTGCAAACCCAAGTGCAAGCCGAGCTAAACGGCTTGTAACTAAGAATAAACTCCGTGAGTGCAGCAAGAGGTGCATATGCTAACGGATAGTATTAGTTGTTTGCGTAAGATATATAAACCTTAAGTTTCCAGGGCTGGGTTAATATCTGTGTGGCGTGGTTCGTCGCAGGTAGTCTATATTTAACGCGAAAAAAATATATTATCGGATCAATCTTAAGTGTTTAATCGCTACCGCAGCAGTCACTTGTTATCTGTATCTTTGTCCCGGATTTTTATCGAAGCTCTGATAATGTTTACCGGAGATTCCCTATTTTCGACACTGCTTTTCCAATGTTGCTTACATACCGTTTGATAAAAAGTTTCGGTAATTCAAATTTTCCAAAAAATTTAATATCGTGGTTTTGTTTGCTGGAAAATGTTTGTTGTGCTGACGTACAAATAAATTGTGCTGTATACCAATGTCAGGGAATATAGTGTCGACTTATAAAATGCATTACCTGTTCAACATTTTCTGATAAATCGTAGAGACTTAGGTTGTAGACGGTGTTCCTGTAACGAAATAAAATATTATTAATTATAATAACAAAACTGATGATTGCAATTAAATATGCGCATTTTAACAAGGCAGCTTTGCACGGAAAATCTGTGGACCGGTCTTTGCGACGACACCTGCCCAAATACGACTTGATATTCCTGAGAGCACCTTCTATGGAAATTACTCTATTCGATGTTAATGTTGCGTAATCGACACGCTTAGCGTTTTATGGCATGAATGAATTTGAAATGGTGTAGGTAACTACGCCTCTATATGTTTGTACCGATGAACTTGAGAATTAAGCAAAAGTTGTCTCACCTGCCGCCTACAATAATAGAAAAGTTGTCTTTGTCTAGAATTCGGAAGTGATGTGGCGCCGATGCGTTGCCCACGAACTGCTCTGAAGCTTCATCGCCTGTAACAAACCAATTCATTAAAGTTTAACGGGGTCACAGAGACATGATACAACTAAGCGCACCCCTAACTATTAAAACCAGTATGATATTACGAGCATGACCAAGTAATTATGTATGTTGAAAATGAGTTGGCATGATATGCAATATACGTTTTTTTTTGTTGGACAAACCATATTGCGCTATTTATCGATGAAGAGCACGTTACGAATTACCATTGATTGTTGATCTATATCAGATCTAAAATGATGTAGGTATGAAGACTTAAAATTTGAGTACGGTTGGGTTGGCTCTTTTTTTATTGGCTCTGATAAAACCTTTGCGTGCAGATAAAACGAACAATGTTCCCATTGTGCTGCGATTAAACAAGGAGGATTTGCGATTTCATAACAATTGGTTGGGAAATTCTCACGTGTTCGGCTACCACATCTGGATTTGTTCACACCTGTGGTTGAACACTTCTTACGTAGATATACCATTACAGTTATAAAAAGGGACTTAGACAATAAAGCAAAACATACCTTATCAATTTCCTGTTTAAAGCTTATCTACACAACTTTTTTTGAGAAATCAATCAAGATAGTAAAGAGTCACGAAGTTAAAATTAATTAGGGACAATTTAACCGGATTTCTTCTTTAATTGCGGCTTAATTAAAAATGATATATTCAAAATTTAAAAGCTTTCCTATATTCCGTTTGCTTAGGTTTTAATTAGTTAACAAGCTTGATATTTATAACAATGTAATGAAGTTATTAAAAAACTAGTTTGAGACATCGGAGTTGGTAGAGCGTAGGTGATAAATATGTCTAAATAACAGGCATACTTTGTACTAAATAAAATATTAAGGCTGCTGGTAGGTTTATCTGCATTGTTTTCGTTACATCTATAATAGGTACTTTATTTATTTAAAACATTATCTTTAAACAAACAGATGTAATGCAATGCGCTTATAAGAGTAGTAATGGCAATAAACATAATTAAGTACATACAATTAATGGAATAATTTATGCAATTTACTTAGTTCTAGGTAAAACGAGCAAAATTATAACGATGTTTAGTGAACACTGATTATTTTTATTATGTACTGTTCAAATGATTTATTTAGACGACCCATCTGGTGTAATGGTTGAGATGTCGGCCCTCACACCAAGGGTTCCGGGTTCGATCCCCGGACAGTACAAACATTTGTGTGCATGGACATATCTGTTTGTATTGGTCTAGGTGTTTTCTACGTATATATTTACAAAACAAAAGAGAAATATGATTAAGTAATAAAAGTATGTTTATCCGTTGTTTAGTACACATCTTAGAGGCTAAATGCTTAGTGTGGGTCTACATGGCGCTGTATAAATGTGAGTGAATATTTATTATTATTATTTATTTAAAATATTGCGTAGTATAATTTGATAATTTTGTAATACAGATGACCTTATGAAGTTGTGGAGAGTGACTCTAGCGTGAGTTGCTAACAGAAAAATCACGAAATGTAAGAATTTAAGCAGGCAAAGTCAGTAAACAGTAGGTAAGTAAATATTTACTTGTGTATTGTATTGTTTAATATCATGACTTGCATATTACCACTATTTTTCTATATGTTTGGTATGATATTTTCAGAACTGTTTCCGAAAACTAAGATTGTCAAGAACTATAAATTTATTATCACAAAATACTTTTAATAGCTGAATTTAAAGAAAACATACAGTTTTGTATTCTATGCAGGGAACCTGCATCTGGGTGAGAATGTTAGAAAGAACTGGCCCTTGGCCTCAACCCTTTGTTCAGTCCTACTGAGAAAACATAAAATTGTTGTTGTTTTGGCTACAGATTTGTCATATAGTCTATTTGTCACTCTGTTTCGGCTCTTCAGACCTTCGTTTGTTTATTAGTAGCTTGTATACTACTATCAACAGAGCATTAGACTCTAAAAGCGGAGAATACCGAGTTTGATTCTCGTTCCAGTGTATAATAGTAATCGAACAGCATTAGTTTGGCGCGACTGTAATTAAATATAATATATGCATAAGAAAACTTACCATATTTAACATGTATTCTTGCGTTGGCATCCGGCATCCAAGCTTGGGCCGTAGACGCGAGTAGTACTAAAACGGCGCGGGCAACCGCCATTATGGCTTAGAACCGTCTTCTTTCTACGCTCGCCATCTTCCACATGCCACTAGAAAAGAAGAAAATGTTTGGTCAATGTGACTGTTTCGAATATCTTTCTATAATGTGATTGAAGACGCAACTAAGTAAACGGCCTAGTTGGGTGATAGGAGCTTTTGTCTGTCAGAGATACCCAATGTCCGAATGTCACAAGTTTGTGTCAGCTTCTAACACTTGAATTTGTATATTGGTAAAAATGCTACCTTCACATTAAAATAATTTATCGTTATCATTTATCATAGGTAATGCAATAATGATAAATAGAGGCTGTTAATTTTTTTATCGTATTTTGATATTTGCAATATATTTTGAATTTTACTGTTTCTGCTTAAAGTTACATAGACTCGATTTGAATTTTTGGTGCTATAATTTTGTTTATTTTAATTAATAAAAAAAAACAAATTTTATCTACCTTAATTTATCCTATAGGTGGATAAAGAGCCTTTATTTAGTTAAATTAAATATATATACTTAATTGGAAATGTTTGTTGGAATACGTAATTTGTAATAATTACACCGAAGGATGTCGCTGCACGCACTCGACCATTCTGGTTCTCGTTCACACGGCTCGACGCACGCAGTATGCATCCGCACATTCAGGATTCGCATTTTTATATTTTTTAACTATTCCATGATCGTGAGAAGGAGAACCCGATTGTCCTGTCTCGATTACAGCGTCACTTTGTAACGATATCGTTTTAATCCACCTTTTACGTATCGATACGGTTTATTGCAAGTCATTCGCATTTTTTTATCCCTATCTTTTATTTTGAATTGCTCTCGTAAACTGGATAACGTAGGATGGGTTATAAATGGTTTACGTTTATACTGTGGCTGGCGTTTGTGACATGTATGTCATTAAGTTGTTAGTATATGAAAATTACAATTTTGTAAAGCTTCCACTAGTTACAGACTGTCGTCTGCGTTCGGAAAGAAGGGTTAGTTTCGAAGCCGGTTTTGGGTTTTATTTATAATGTTTTTTATTAGGTTCACAACATTGTAATGTGACAATGATGACATGATTTAACAAACTAATTGGTAGTACGGAGACAAGGTTAATTGTTTATTATGAAATTGTACTTATATTTATTTTTACAAGAAAATAGTAATAAATCATTCATTTTGACATATCCATGATTTCCTTATATTATTTATTAATTTATTTTAATATGTCATTCATTTAAAAATTACTTAAAGGTTTAGAACTCTACATTTTTAAATGTAGAGTTGATGATAGGTTGAAAGATGTAGGCAATTATTTTTAAAGTACAACTAACGTTACTTAAATTAATATTCTTGACAATATTCGAAATAATGTAACAATAAAACCTGTTATAAAATAAAGTAGTAAAAAATACGACCTATCAACAAGTTGGGATCTCAGTATATTTGTTATTATAATGAGCCAACGCACCTGGTACCGTTAACTGCCCGCCACCTTCACAGAGTAACTGAAAACGTGTTATCACGTTCCTAATAATAATATAGTTGGTAGAGTTTATTTTGGTTTTGCCAAGAAGCTATGATATATATACCAGGAGTGGTAACGGTAAACGAACCGTGTACTTTGTGAATCAGGTCGATCGAATCAGCAACATGGATTTATTTAGAAAATTTATGCTTTACGAATTCTGATTATTACCATTGCAACTTTTGAAAGCTAAAGGATATTATTATTTATTATTGACGACCATTTTGGTGTAAAGGTTGTGATGTCGGCTACTACACCAAGGGTTCCGGGTTCGATCCCCGTGCCTACAAACATTTGTGTGCATGAACATTGAACATGTCATTTTGTATTAGTCTGCGTGTTTTCTATGTATAAAATGTATGTATTTACAAAATAAAAAATAAGTTTATTTATCAGTTGTACACCCGTCATACAAGCTTCAGGCTTAACTTGGGGCTAAATGGCGCAATGTCAGTGAATATTTATATTATATTTGGCTATAGATAAGGCTCAATTTACGCTATTTTACTAATATCAAATGCTTTTACACACATCAAGAATAAATATTCTTAAATCAAAAATATTCGCACGCCTCTTAATATCAACACATTAAGACAGTTATGCACTTTGCTATAAAGATAACGACTTGTGTCATATAGCATTAGTCAGCCCTAGGAATTATTAATACACTATCTCTACGTTGACATGAGCATATTTAGTGCTGATTAAAACATTAACTTCTAGGCCAGGGTTATTATTTCAGCTTAATCTTTTATATATCTTAGACGTTGGTATTGACATAACAATTTCAACACTAAATATATAGTTCATGATGCAGTTGAACATTTTCAAAAACTTATTGTCTGTTTCGTGTCATGTGATATGTTTATATGTACATCTACGTTATATTATATGATGACTTGATTGATGTCTTAAGAAACAAAAGCCCTTTCACCAGTTTAAATTAAAGATTTAAAAAACCCTCATGAAAAAAGTTTACTATACAATAGACGAATATTTATCGGATAAAGATGTGGTCTTGCACATAGTGTTCCAGTTACAAAATCTTTGTTATAAATTATTGTAAAGCTATGTAGGTAAATGACAAAACTCTGTAACCACTGATAAAATGATTAAAAGAGTAACTCGAGTTTCATGCCGGCTTTTCTCGAAGATCCTACTTATTCCGAACCGGTGGTAGAGTCACAAAAAAATATGATAATAGTAACAATTGACGATTCAAAAGAATCTGTAACAGATTTATTTGAATAAAAATTATTTTCTTTCTTGCAATGTCCTTAGCGATTACACCACTTTTACTTCAAAGCAAAGTACTTGATTCAAAGCTCCCTATACATTTACCTGTCGCATTAACAGCATTTTGGCATAATAAAATATACAGTGTAACCAACACAAACAAACTACTTAGTACTTACTATAGACTTAAAGTAGTTAGGTTCTATGTATTTACTTAGATAAAAGATAAATAATACAATTCGGTTAAAAAAAGGCATTAGTATGGCAAATAATGAAAATGGTACGATTTTATTCTGATATCTGAAAAGTTTTTTTGGCTCCGGGGAACTCTGCTTTTTGCTGGTTACAGCTGTTCCGCTTTTTACCGTCGAATTATTAGTGAAGTCAAAGATAATCCATTATTGATGAGTGCTCATTAAGTCTGCGGGGATCTCCAAATAATGATATGATGCCAGAGAACAATGCTAATCGCATACAGAGGTTAAATTATCGTATATTGATACTTCAATTTTTACTGGTTTATATTGGGCAAAATAGCTCAACACCGGTCATTACATAGCTTTTGTAATAGGCAATCAGTCTTTATCTTGAAGATTCTAAATCAACCTCACCTCGTAGTGGAATTGTTAGCAAATGTCAAATATATGCATATTATACATGCGTAAATTGTACCAGTGCAGTTAGGACGAGAAACCCATAAATTGATAGAGGTAACCCAAGGAAGACCATTTTAGAGTACCTCAATCATATCTTAGTTAGATACTCCTGCAACTGTTGTACTTCTGGAATAGATATGTACAGGGTGGCTGGAAAATAGATATCATGATAAAATATCATTATTACCATATAAATCTGTATTTTATGAAAAGTACAACCTGGGATTTTTAAACCAAGATTCAATGTACCTTGGCAAACGTGCTCCATATAAGGCATCGTCGTTGCTTAACACCAGGCAAGGCCACACAGTTTAATACTATATATCTATCGATTGTTTTGTAACCCTTTAAAATCAGTTTACCGAAGATAATGCAGTAAGCACACTTGTCACAAATGCGAGAAGCGCAACTAAAAGGGTTGAGGATTAAATGTAACAGGAGGCGTGGTGTGCATTTGCACAGATGGGACACAAAGGCGCGCTGCATGCCATGTAACACAATACCCCACGCTCCTCCATCCATCTGTTTGGGTGTGCTGCATTCCCGTCCGATTGCTGTTCTACGAAACTTGTTAGGGTGAATACCGCCATCGCTGTATATTACGCTTCGAACCTGTAATTTATCGACGCCCGATCTGGCGGCACAATTACTACGCTAAACAAACGGGCGGTTATCGAGCGGAAGGTAATAGCGTCGTTATTTTAACGAAATCCCAATGTGCTTTCGAAACCATGTTGCAGTATCGCATGGGCATATTGCTTCTTCCTGCAAATACAATTTTATAGCACTTGTTTGAGCAATGTTGGTTAACCGTCTACCTAGGGTTTCAAGAACTTCATGTATTCAAACTCGATTTTGAATTTTTACATTATCTTGATAGATTTTACAAGGTGCTGTTTCATGCTTATAAGTTTTATAAGTTACAGTCAAACAAACATTTTGTTAAATATTGTTTACCACAATAAATGAAAGTATACACGTATACCTAAGTTACTCGTATTTTTACCGTTTTTACAAGTTTGATGATGGGCACGATTTTTTTATTTAGTATTAATTGGCAACAAAACTCTAGAATTAAAAGTGTTACAGTAAGTAAACAAAGAAAATACTGGGTAGTGGGTTGTTGAAAAAACATACCCAATAGAACTGACATCGCACACTGACATTGAATACGAAATAAGTGTGATATCAAAATATAATGGAAGTACTCGTATGAATATTTTATGGCAAGAACAGAGGCACCAACAAACACGTATGGGTATTGCGTATAAAAATGTTAGAACTGGTCAATTCTCGAGAGGAAAGTGTAAGATATTTCTTGTTAAATCAATATTAGTTTCATTGTATTACTTACATTTGTTGAGTATTATATTTTCAAGTGGTTGTCCAGTGGAGAGCTTTCGTTGTGTGTGAAAGATATAAAATGTCAACTAGGCTGCAATTATGCGGTTGACATGCGAACCTGAAGTCGCATTGAAGTCCCACCCGGTCCCACGCAAACCGGGAAGCTGCGGTTCTTTTTCTGTCGACCGCAATAAATAATCCCCGCTGAGAAGCCGCGGGCTGACATACGGCTAGGTCTACGCAAAGACGATAAAAGACAGTTTTGCGCTATTTTTCCATATCAGCATACAATTTATAGCTGCTTCTGGCGACGTCACGTGTGAGATGTGTTTCACAAAACGACGTGATAGGGATAGAAGGATAACTACGTGATGAGACTTAGAACGTGGATCGGAACATCATTCATGATAAATATTATTTCCGTAGCTTTATTTTTATACGCAGCCGGAATAGGAATTTGAAAGATACGATAGATTATGCTTTTACGCTTTGTTACAAGTGTATGAAAGTACCTACTACGATACTATCTACCTTTTCATTTTGGCTTTCTGACTGAATAATAAGCTAATGTTTATTTACATCATTAAACGTAGGTGTTATAAATATAGGTATAGTGAATTATATGTAGTACAGCTTAAATATTAAAATGTATATATATATCTGTCACAGATGTAGAGTATGCTTTCTGACTCTAATTTTTATTTTTTTAAATTTAGGTAGAAGGTGAGTATTAAGAATTTAGGTATGTACTTCCCCTGAATACTATTCGGCATACATTTTATAGCAAATATCCAATAATAATATAATTTGATAGGAATTCAATTCACATGTAGCTTACGTTGTCTACAAACCATTCATGCAAGTTTGAGTCGCGCATAAATTCATAGATGGCGTTAGTAGCAGCACCTATTGGTATGATTATAGGTAGTCAAAAAACTAGTATTTTAATCGAATGTTTCTTATTTATTTATGCACCGTAACAACCAAAAACAGTACAGGGGCGAACTTAATGCCTAGAGGCTCCCTACATTTATTCGGATGTTTCTTCAACAATTTTCATACATGGAAGGAACACATTGACACTATTGTTATAATATAAAACTTAATACACACACATACAACACAAAAAGTGAATCTGACTGCTGATACCTAATTATATAAAATTATTGGTAGGTATATAAATCTTTTTTAGGTTTTACATCCGCAGATGTTTCATTCTTAGTTGTTTTATTTTAATTGTTGGTTTTTGGATCAAAATTTTGAGGATCGTCTTTGCTTTACACAGTAGGTATCAATAATAAATTCATATACTTTTTACATGAATCCCGTGAGCTTTAAAAGCTTGTTCTAATAAACGATCTGACAGTAAGATGTTCCGTTAAGATTTTAGCCTATTCAAACGAGGCTATTTCTTTAAAAGTTTAATAAGTCTGCTCTAGATTTTAACAACGAGCATAAACGTGGTCAATTACTGTGAGTGGATAGCTCGACCCGCTGTCGCGTCTTCTCATTACAAACTTAACAATTTGACTGTGCCAGGCCAGAGCATCTGTTATTCATATCATCATACGTGTACCTTATCCTTCATTATCCAGACAAATGATGAATGACGCTGAGTTCAGATATAATTATGCAGGATGCGATAATGGCATTCATTTATTACATTTGTAATTTACTACCTAATTTAATTGTTTCTTCTATTAATAGAAGTAATAATACGTCATCAAGGGAATTCATGATGCATTACTCATGTATTTGAGGCCGGGGAAAATGCACATACGTTCGTTACATTGTGTGGCAGTATGGTTTGCGAAAATGATAATTATTTAAATTTTTTAGATGACAAAAACATCTTCCATCAAATATTGATTTCTTTGTTCTTTTACAACTGGTAAGTGAAAATCAGTACAAATTAGTACCTATTATATTCAATAGATAAGAAAGTTATCTACTTCACGTTTTGTTATCTTTTAAAGGAACTAAATGTGGTATGTTATCTTAAACGCTTTTATAGCAATTTGTTCATTTATCAAAATAGTGTACCTATAATATACGAGTCTGCTGATTAATGTTATATACGTAACAATGTACATACACATATATGTGCTAGTTGATGTTGCCTTTCATAATTAGCACGTTGCTACTTTCCAAATGATAGCCTACATCCAGAGCGCTGCTTACACACAACAAAAGAGGATAGAGACAGTGTGCTTTTGACTGTACAATTTACTCGGCGGAGTCGTCGACTCGTTCGTGGAGCGGGCACGCTTGCTTGCCGTGTCAACAATGGCGCTCTCTCCTTCACTCCCCTATTCGACGAGTTTTTGTTTGTGCCGCCTCCACAATAGCCTGCGCCTATGCGTTTGGGTTTTACACATTATACGCGTACACATAACTGGACACTTACCGTTGTCAATTCACAGAATTAGGTAATCCAATGTCAGTTTCATTCACAGATCATCGCATGATGGTAATAACTTTTAAGCACTTATTAAAAATACACTGAATCCAGGCTTGGGCATAGAAAACGGGCGGCCACTGGAACTTATCACGGAAACCACAATCGTGCCACTTTGATCACAAGGTGAGAACCGGTTTTCTGAGGAGTGCAACAGTAACTAGTTGCAGTGTTTACAGAGGGCGCGTCGGTTGGTCGACAAGCGCTCGTACGTGGTGACGGGGCGCGCGCGGCGAGGGCACTGGCGGCAAGCGGCGCCCCTCTACTCTCGCGCCGCGAACTTGTCCGGCAACCTCGTTGCCTCCTTCTCTAACATGCGCCTGCGCCGATGTTAATGTTTCGATACAAAGCCGACTCCAAGCATTGCTAGTCCTACGTAGTTTTTGTTTTGTGTTGACGCTTCTAAACGAGGGGCCATAAAATAGAAGTAAAAAATATATAAGGGTAAGACTGGTTAGGATGGCTATTTTTGACGTAAAAAAGATATAGAAGTAAGCTTAATATGCCATCTGTAATTCTCGTAGGTGATCTTACAAGGAATTGGAATGCAAAACCTTTTTCATGATTTAAATTTAGATCTGTAAATAGTTATCAGCATTACACACAATTCTTGTACAGTTACAATATTGTGTCATAGATAATAACAAAATTATTTGTCTATAGTAAACGATGGTATCGTAAAGCGCTCTACCACATGTGGCATTCCCGGTCTATTCTACGCTCGCACCCTTCGCTGAGCGTTCAGGTAGAGTAGTAGAGACTACAAAAAATAAAATGGTGTGTTCACCCTACGTAGAGCACAACGGAAAGGACTATTGTAAACCTAAAACAATGATAACAAATGAACCATTTCCTTTCTAGAATAATAGGCACTATAAATGTATACATTCGAATAAAAATATAGGTTTTTATTGTGTTTTATATACCATACAATATATAAAAGAAGTGCACATATAAAACCACTAGATTATGAATAAAATATGTTTTGTGTATTCAATAATTAAATACAATAATTTTAAAGTTAATAAGTAGTAGGAAAGCATGATTACTGAATAATTCGCGAGGCCATAATTAAATAATGCAATTGCATCTTTGGTATACCTGTTTATCTAATTGCCCCTAATGTGGAATGGAATAATTAATATGGGATGTGCAAGTTATTCGGTACCCGGGCGCTCTACATTTTTAATAAATTGGTGTACGAGTCACTATACCCGACTATTATGAGGTTATCTATTATAACTATTGTTTATGAAAGTTGTTGTATATGAGATGAGGTTAATTGTATCACTAGGTAGTTTTTATACTTTATGAAATAGAACATGTTGAGAGGTATTCAACTACGAATATTTGCTACTTTAGAATCAGCATCGAAAATATCGTTTCTCCAAGTTGACTCCACAAGTCATAGTAATTGTACCAAGGGGAAGGGATTTAAATAACATTTTGTCAATTATTAAGTTTCACTGCCTTATAAAGACTTCTTGTAAAACTATTTTAAGTTTTTTTTTGTATATGCACATAAAAACCGGGAAAGCAATAAAATTGTACTATTCTATTTTGTGGGAACGTTTGTACGTGACAGGTGTTACTTGGGATGTTACCTGCGATCAGTTCTATTGTCCAACAGTGGCCTTACGAATCGTCGTAATACAATTTATGTATCGTTTATTACTTTAAAATATACCTATTCGTTTTAAAAAAAGCGCATATGTACAACTCTTTGTTTTATTAAAAAATGTATATAGTGTGCAGACATTAAAATTAAGTTCTAATATCTAAGAATTCAAGCATTTTTACTTTCGTGACGATTAGTTTATTAATATTATTCTGGATTTCACATAACAGAAAAGGTTAGGAATATACCTTTTCTGTTATGTGAATCATCAAGTTACTTACACGTCATTGAACTAAAATTCATAAGGTTCTTTTAAAGTTCAACATCATAAATAAACGACTATATGTATTTTAAAATTGGAATTTAAACTCGTATGTGAAGGTTTGCATTTCTGTGGCAGTTTTCATGTCTAGTGGATATTTTATTAAGGCGACTTACTCTATTTATTTATTTATTCGTACATAGCATGATAATTCAAGTAGACAGAAAGAAACAAGTAAAGGCTAGCTTATATCTGTAAGAGATTTCTTCAGCAGGCCAGGATAAACAATAATAATAAAGGTAGGCGCAAACAACCATGCCCTAAATGTAAATTAATAATAGGCAATACACTCTACAAGTCGTTTGGTAAAAAACTTTTCCAGGATTACAAATATATCGATATTTCCGGTATTTTTCATTGGTCGAACAAGTGTATAATGAAATAATTATTAATATGCATTATTTCTGACTTCCATAATTGATAGGTTTGAACAGTATCCTATTGTATCGCTTTTTTTGACAACCCTTTTGGTGTTGCGGTTGAGAAGTCGACTGCAACACCAAGGGTTCGGGGTTTGATCCCCGGGCAGTACAAACATTTGTGTGCATGAACATGTCTGTTTGTATTGGTCTGGGTGTTTTCTATGTATTATATGTATGTATTTACAAGAAAAATGTATATAAGTATGTTTATCCGTTGTTTAGTACCCATAATACAGGCTTCACGCTTAACTTGGGGCTAGATGGCGCTGTGTGAATGTCAATGGATATTTATTTATTTATTATTATTATTTATCGCTGCTAGGCAGGATGTGCCATGAACATGTTAAGCTTGACGTGTACATAGTACAATTAGGGAATCCCAGTAGCCTATCTTGCGGTACAACCTGCCTAAAAAATAGCAAAACATAAGTTCTCACTCTAGAATAGCTAATCGTGATCAGGGTACAAATCGCTTTAATCGTTTTATTTGTTTATTAATGATCCACCCCGAATTTGGGTTAGGTCCTCAAAGATGGCGTCTAAAAAATATTATTTTTCAAGCAACCAATTCATCAGTTACTAAAATCCCACTGCAGGGCACAGGTCTTCCCGCCCAGCATAGCTATGGCGATATTGGACCGTAACCCACCAGTAAACTCCACAAAAAAAAAAGTAGTAACTATTGTTACTGCAGCGCTTGGCGGTGCAGCAGCTTATGCTGAGGCGGGACCTTTTGACCGTATCATTTTGTCTTTTGCTTATCGTTTTGTGTGTTTGTAATAGTATAGTTTAAAATTGTTGTGCTTCTATGTTTATGTTACCTGCTGCTTTTGGTGTGTAATTTGTTATTTATACGGTCAATAAATGATTTTTCTTTCGTTCTAATAAACACATACCAACATGACAATAACAATTAACTATTATAATGAACGAGTATGAATGCTGTCTTCACATCACAACGTTGGAAAGCGCATGGCATGGGCGTGGTGCATAGAATATATAACTTGTGATATGACTTGGCTTGTGAGTGTCATTCTATGACAGTGCAGGCGCCGTGGGCGGTCATTATCATTCTGGACTTATTAAGTCAAAGTGAGGCTTATCCGGAGATTGCGTTTCTAACTTACACTTGCTCATCTAACTTATAATTCACGTCATTATCAATTATCGGGTACTCTTGGCTTTCTTTTGATAGCTTCGTGAGAATGTCATGTTTGCTAAGTATAGAGCAGGTTGATTAACATGTTTTATGACACACACATAGGAATCGTTGAAGCTAGTTACTTCTTGTTGTAGGTTATATTAGGTAATGAGTTAGACTGATATTATATCAATTATAATAAACGTACTCTTGCAAAGATCAGTAAAAACATAAATAATACACATCTTTTGATTTTCGGTCAAAGTCAACAAGATAACCGCAAAAATACTTTAAGCGTTAATTCATCATTATTATTATTATTGCGCAAATTCTATTTTTAACAAGACTTTTATAGTTTTATTTTAGCATTTCTATTAGGTCCAAACGTATGAGTCAACCGAGATAAAATATTGTGTTACAAAAGTATTAGAGAACATTTTTGCCTTTGGCGACACGAGGTCGGACTTTCTCCAGAGTAACGTATTACGTCAGATAAGCAGGAAGAGGCCCACTGAAGATGGCCGATAGGCCGCAGGTAGACCGGCCGCACCCGTATCGCGAACATTTGTCACCCGCATAATGCTGCCTCGCAACACAATCACCATAAACCATAGACGTTTCAATTGCGATTTATTTTGCGTAATTGCTTGCTGGACAGATTTTTATGCCGATTACATAATTAAATTACAAATAAAATGTGTGTATTTAGGTAACTGTAAATTAGACCACAAGGGATGTCATTGTATTGCACATGTTAAGTGTAATGAAAATGCTCGATGTATGAGACCTAACATCTATCGTTATGGCGCAGGACAATGTTGACGCAAAATAATTACTATCTACAGTTATTGGTTTGCTTTAAAGTATTTCAATGCCATGGGAAGTAAAAAAAAATATATAAATAAAACATAATAATGTACAATCATGAACCTCATGCCTAAGAAAACGAAAACAAAAGCATCGGATTGGAGAAGTTATGGCAGTGACATTACTATAACTCGGTGTACTTTAGCTCCGAATTACGTTATCTGATAGAAACGGTTTACGATTTTGCCGGAGCTTATTTGCATATCAGTGGCGGGTGTGGGTGCGGAGCGCGCCACAAGCCGGGACAATATATTTTAGCGAAAGACGACGTTGCTATCTCCGCCTATTGTACATAACAAGAAAGACACTCTGCAACTGGCAGGAAACCATATCTAAATATTAAAAACCGTAGTACCTACGCTTTAAACTTCGATTTCCGTTGATGGAAAATTTGAGCTGTTCTTCAGATTTGATTGCATTTGCCGCCATTCAAGCTGAC
Source organism: Leucinodes orbonalis (assembly GCA_019425675.1). Lineage (NCBI taxonomy): Eukaryota > Metazoa > Arthropoda > Insecta > Lepidoptera > Crambidae > Leucinodes > Leucinodes orbonalis. The sequence continues at coordinate 29,966 of PQWD01004181.1, forward strand.
GACAAAACAAGCACTTAAAAAGTTGCACACTTTGCAATATCTTGGATAAGGCGAAAATAGTTATCTCCGGCACGCTGGAAGGGTAGCGGGGGAGGTATCAGCTGAATGAGGCTTTGCTAACGACATCGCTCGACATTTCACTGCGCCCGGAAAACGGCTACAATTTTGCTTCTCAACCGCTCCGATAAAACGTGCATAAAGTGCAGTTTGACATTTGCATCTCATGTTTCCGCTATGTACGCGCTCTGTAAAAACATGCAAATTATACAAAAGCTACGATGAAATAATGGATGGTTAGAAAATTACACATTTTGAATCTTATGGTTTTGTGAATGACTCTTAACTGATGAAGATGGTGGATAAAAATGAACGTCATGGGACTGCGTGCGTTCCTCTTTTCTATTTTAGTTACCGTAATACGACGTGCGTGATCGTAGAGTTGGCCTGGTATGGTAATGATTATTGTATAATTCGCCGCAAGCCCCGATTATGTGTATAACTATAGTCTGTACATGACCATGAATTTTGAAGGAATTTAGATTTTGAATGTAAGTGGACACAGATTGGGCCAAATAATGGGTACATGAACGTACGATTTATGAAATAAAAACTAAAGTTACACATCGATGATGCGCTTATTATACTGTAATTTTGTTCACTACAATGCAAATACATATGTGATGTACTTATGTGGAGCCGTCGTGACGCAGGTCAAATATTTTTACGATTTCAAGTAGTAGTTACTTATCAAGGATAATTTGGGCTATTATCTCTGACAATTACTTATTTTCTGTGTGGTCCACTACGTACTCAATCACAAAAAAATACAAGAACGCTTTAAAATATTTTATTGAACGAAACGGTCAACAAAAAGATGACATTAAACGAGCTTTTATTGCTCTGAATTCGCATCCATCATTCCAATTCGCATGGCAAACATTTTTTACGTCATGGATGATATTGCCGTTACTCATATTTAGAATGTGTCCACCGCACCATAAGTACGAAAGTATCTACGTATAGAGATTATTAAAACGATCCTGGACGTATGGTGTGAGGTACATTACAGGTGACATAAAGCTGGCCACCGACTAGGCCGTTGACGAC
>PQWD01004182.1:0-30051 GCA_019425675.1 Leucinodes orbonalis
AAACATCGCTCGACCACCCTCTATCAGTTTCACAAATAACAGCAATTTCCTACATTACACCCAGGTCACCAGGCCTTCTTATTGGTTAAGCAGAATTAGACTTACGTGAAAAGTCGATTAAAATTATTGATTGAAAATGTAAGCAATTTAATCATAATAGATGATTTGCCATAGTGTCACTAAAAAGGCTTGCGATCCAAGGCCGTTTTGAAGCTACCCTAACGTGGTTTTAGTTAAGCCTACTGAGGGGTGTACTCGTGCTATAAATAAAGGATTTAGAAGACATTATCAGGAAATATCGTTTGTTTGAATTTGATCATGTCCGTCTTTCCAGCGATAGACAAGAGTTTTATAACAATTATAAATATAAAATGTAATTTTTCTGTTTCAAACTGCTCTGTTTATTTAGCAATGTTCGTACATTGAGAGCCAGGTAAATATAAATTAAATTACAAAAATACTGATTCTGAGCATTTAGACAGAGGGCACGAGCCTACCGTGTAAGATGTATAGGCCTTAGTCGTCACGAGGGGCCCAGTGCAGATGGCCACTCAGTACAACCCTTGAATCATCTTCATTAGGCTTGCGCAGGTTTCCTCACGATGAATTTCTACACCGTAAGTCTGATTTCTCAAATTCGAAATACATTGTATGTGAACCCTTCACTCCTACAGAATCAGAAAGCAAACAGTACACAATAGCCCCGCACCAACCTGCGAAGCCCTAATCAACGTTATCCGAACGTCACAATGCCAGTAATGACCTACTGTTTCATAATTAAGGAGACAATCACTAATTAACGGGAACCAGAGCAAACTCCGGTAGCGCAAAACGCATTTATATATTATAATTCACTGACATAGTGCTCAGAATGCACACTTTACGTGATAGCATCGTCATTTGTAATGATGCTGAAATACATCGGTGACGGAGTAATCAATGTGACCCTGACAGCAGGACTGTGACTAGTTTTCAGCATTATCCAATTTAATCGATGTATATTAAGAAATTGATTATAATTATTATATTCATAGTAACATGTTAGTAACATTCTGTACACACGAATTTCAAAGATTATAAAATTGTACCGTAATATGTTTGACCCCAAAACTTGTATTAGTATAAAATATATTGTTAAAATACTTTTTTTAAAAATAAGAAAAAAATAAGATTAATGTTTTCTTTTCAGGGGCAAATTTATTCTGTTGAACGAGGCACTTTATTTCCACGGAACAAAATTTAATTTCAATATATTATCCGCTTAAATAGTACCAGGAAAAGCAATGGAAATTCTTATTATTTGCCAACCATAAGTCGCGGATAACGTCGGTTCTAAACATGCCTTCAATGTAGTTATTTTCCTCTCATTTACCTTATAAACCAAACCTTTATTTTTTATTACTTTATTCAAGTATCAAGATGAATTACAACATTTTCAAAGCTCGCCTATATTACGCGGTGACGCGTTATCCCTCGGGGTATACTCGCGTGGAGTGTGGGTATCGCGATAGGACCAAGTTGTAATTGGAATGTCTTACATAAATCACTAGTCTCAAAGGACTAGCGACCACTGAACTATATTACAAGTTCCGACAAAAATTTATATTACAAAGTTAGCCGCGTCTTTGAAATTTCATTCTATGCTTTTAAAGCTTTAATTGTCGTTTGGATAGATTCAACGTTTAATTGGCATGTTATACAATTGCATAGGGTAATTGGAACCATGATGATAAAAATAATGTATACTTTAATTTAATGGAAGATTATTAGGGATATTATTCTCTAATAAATAAACCTAAACAAATCGCATTTGGCCCACTTGGTGGATTACGGAGCCTAATCTCTTAAAATTTTGTTGTTGTGATAATGATTTGCCCTGCATTCAAATGAAAGAAAAAGAACATTTAGAAAGGACCGACGATATTGTGCAGAATCCCAGTCTTTACTTATCCAGTTAATTTTCTGATTAGTTATAGTACTTAAAATTATTTCTCTAAATAATGTAATGACTAATATGATATAAATAAATCGTAATATTTTAATTCACTTTGCTACATGAAGCCAGACTCAACATAAATATAGTCTATGTCGCTCAGTATTGAGCGACGCGGCGCTCAAAGTGCTACTAAGAGTAAATCATTAATATTTGATAATCATTACCAATGACGAAATTTTCGGTATTTACATTCGTAATATAAGAAACACAAACATATCTTATACATAGAGTAACACTCTAAATAAAAAGTTATTTCACATAAAAATAAATTAATTATAGACATAGTAACATTGTTGAGAGACTAATTTATCACAAATAATGTGAAACCTATATTTGTGTAGATATCAACATCGAAACTATTATGACGTTCATGATTAAAATTAAATTTTGGTTTGTTTTGGAACGTTTGGAAGACATTCCATTTTCTGTGTTTTTTTTTTATATTAGAGTTGCAAAACGGTAGGAGTCAGCTTGTGAAAGCTCTGATTTCATGACCATATTTTGGTCAGAGATGGAAGTAAATCCCCAATCCTCTGCCCTTATGAACACAACACTTCACTATTTCATGACAGTTGAATTATTATTCGATGCGCACTAGTAACGTGCTCCAGAATAGTGCGCAGCATACTATAAAAGTTTTATTCATTCTGGTTGATAGGTAAGAAACTTGGAGAAACTGAAAAAATAGAGGCTGCTACCGTTACTCCACTGAATGTCTGTCCTTAAACGTATAATGTGCCTGAAAGAAGTGTAAGAGGTATGAGGTATAGAGGATTAATGGTATTCGAACAGGAATACAAATTAGGCATCCCTAAACCAAAATAATTTCAATGCTCACAGTTTAGCTTAGTCGACAGCCTCCTTCATTCTTAAGGGTGCATTGTATTCAGCCTTTAGAATAGTGTTTTTCTTAATCTATGGGCTGACTCTGAGTGCAAGCTAGTCCTAGAAGAGACCGGTGCTCTAGAGGTGAGCGAGCTTCCTGAAAAAGCCTATTCACTCGTTTTTTTGAATCCACGGGTTGCAAGTGGCCGGAAAACACAGACGCAGGAGTCTCAATTCCCTAGCAGTCCGCATAACTGAAAGAGACGCAAAATGCTTAGTTGAATGCGGGAACGTCAATACAAACGGATGAAATTTTGCAGTTCGCATTGATAACCTATGGTTGAAAGGGTAACGAATGGGATAAGTGCGTGGTGTCGTAAGAACACTCACCAAAGTAGAGCCTGTAAAAAAAACTGACAAAATGTTACTTTACGGCGTGGATAATCTGCAGTTGTAGAATTAACGAGGCCTTATCGCCAATGAGTTTTCTGGCTTGCGATCGATTAGTCCAAAGTAGCAAGATGACATTTTGCGAACCATCACCAAAATGATGCAGTACTCCATGTCAGGTCGACTTAGCTTTTGTATAAAGTAAGAAGCTGACCTGTTTGATACGACTTCACCTATTTAGGATCCCCCTCTTTCTTTGAGGCTATTTGAGCTTGGACCCAATGTTCTGCGGAGTTTAAGTCCACTCGTCAACTTCCCGCCACAGCAAGGTTTAGTTCATCAGTCACAGGGACAAAACGTGTCACGAAAACGTGTAGTGTTATATGCACTTTTTGTGCTGAAAACAAAACAGGCCGGTTTAACGATATATAAGAGATACGTATAGTTATAACTGTTAACTAACTGTATTTCTTTTTAAACTGAAATTAAGTACATTATGTTCAATCGATCTGTGAATCACCAATGGTTCTATACAGGTGACACAATATGTTTTCTATTAAGTTATCATCGCAAAAATTTATGAATGAAGTACTATTATTTTTGTGAAACGAAAATATGCAGTATATTCTGTACTAGTATTTATAAAACTCAGTATCAATTATTAAAAACAGAGCAAGCTACCCAACTATAGAATTATTATAATAATATCACATCAATTTAGTATTAATATATTTAAGAGCAATATCACTCATAACTTTCCCTTATTTTCATATACGTCAGTTCTTCCGTCAGTTGTAGCGGTTTCACATCTGCCTAACACGAAGAACCCCCGGTTCGATCCCGGCGGAAACACGTTTTTCATTGTTTTTTTTTTTAAAAAAAGATTTAAAAATTGATAATTTTTTTTTTGGTGAAAACTTCATAGTTTTCATTAGGAAAAATCACCCATTTTACTGTATGATATAAGATCTTGATAATTTTATCATGTGCTACTGACACAAAGGGCCGATAAAATATTTTACTTCAATTATAGCAAAGCTCAGACTATTTTTAATGGGGCTTATTTATTATTTTGTTTAGTATTTATTTAATTTTGTGGCACTTGCACTTGTTTTCACTAACTCATCATCAATTTATGCCGTCATCATCTTTCATTATGTATAAAGTAAGTAATCCCTACAATATATAGAGCGTTATCCACGAAGACGTTTTCTAAAAGATAAGCCTTAGCTAAAAAGTAGCTACCAAGTTATTGTATTTCACTATTTGATGTTATTCACTTGCCTAAAAAATATTGCTTGTATTGTTGATTGATCTATCCAATTATCTATCTGTGCTACAAGTAATTACCTAAAGCTTCAATATATCCTTCAGTGTGATCTATGAATACACACACTGCAAGTATAGACAGTAATTTCGCAAACCTATATTATATCGATATTCTGCTATAGTTAAATTCCACCACAGCACTTCTTGACTGTATTGCCTTAATTACGTGTGATACATAATGTGAAATTTGGTCGATACCTCAAAGTAGGTATGTATTCTTCATTCTGGCTCGAAGCCAGAAATGAAGGGAATTATGGTATCTTTGTGGAAAAAAAAATCTTAAAAAAAAAAAAAAAAGTTTGGTGTCAAAATAGGGTTTGCGCCCGCCGAATCTTCTATGCAATCCATTTTTCTCTATCTGCTATCGTTATCGATTTTAGCTTTATTGAAATACGACTGCCCCAGTACCCCTAATTAAGCTAATGCTAATGATCTCCTCGACGTCTAATTTGTAAGTTCGCGGGTTCTATCGGTCACTGCAATTTCTAATGAGCTTCGTGAGGACCTTTAACCATAAAATTTCTTGTAGCTATATTTTAAGGGTATTATTAATAAAAAAACATGTTCTACAAAGACATTGAAGTCATGTCTATCAATTTTCAGTATAATAAACTAAGCAATAATATTCACCCAAAGAGATACATATTTAATACATATTTTATACATATTTATTACTTAATATATATATTAATACATATTAAGAATACATTAATTTTGCGATAACTTTATATTTAAAGCATATTAAAATTTCTTTTTAATAAGCTTAAATGTTAACTTATCAGGGCTTGCGTACCAAAAGTATCAAGTATTCACTTTTACTTATCTATGTATTAGATATTTGGCCAGTTGTAACTTACCAGACGTTAGTGATGTGCAAGCAGCAACTTGAGTAATTCTTACATTACGAATACACGGGTAGCGTCTGAGAAGTCAATTCACTCTGATATCGTTGAATGTAACCAGTTAATTATGGAAAGCTACTATGGAATCATTGATGGTGATCAAGTTGTTTAATGCGATATTTATGTGGGGCTGTTTAAATACGATTTAAACAATATAATAGCTACTACTTCTAATTAACAAATTTCTGCACTTTTGTATGTAAAGGTGGGTTTTGTCGTTTGTTAATATGTTAGGGGGTAAATTATAAAACATATTTTAACATCATTTTAATTTATTTTAAAATTAACCTAAGTTAGAGAAGTACAAAGAAAACATTTTTTATTACAAAATCATTATACAAAGTGTCATCAGTAAACATTCCTACAAAGTCATTAATAACATTCTCTCAATTTTAAGTATAAATAACTAAGCAATATCACCACAAAGAATGAAAACAGAATTCTGAATAAACTTTATTATTATTAAAGCCATTATTACAATTTCTTTTGTAAAAAACTTAAATGAGAACCATCAGGCTTGCGTCCCCAAAGGTATCAAAGTAGTCTCCCAACACCGTTGTTCGGTTACATACATTGCTAGCCCAATGAAGAATCTGGTTTTGAGTCAGGATCTAAATTGTATTAATAAAACAGCCTTGATATATGAATCGTATTCGATTTGCAAGCATACACTCTATACTAGATATGGATGAATTATCTTTAAACATTTACTTATTTCTGAAGTATCCATGTTTTATAAATAACCTTGTCTGCTTGTTAATGAAGTTAACAACAATATAATATAATTTTCTATAATAACTTAACTTTAAATATTGTTTAACTACTAAAAATCGTACTCACTACACATTTCGAGTTTTTATCTATTTCTATTAGATTATCAAATTCAGCATAAACAATGCAGTTAATGTTTGGGTAAGAGCGTTTCATGGACTTCTAATCTAAGACTCCCCATGTTTGATAAGATTCAATGTGAATTGAGGTTGCAGATAATCCAGGTGTAAGTCAAATTGTCAAACAATATCCTATTTGGATAATCTATCAAGATTTTATACCATTACCCTCCATGTCAAAAGTGAATGCCTGTTCCTGAGAAAATGTATGATACATCATTGTATAAACACCACTTTTAAATTTGGTTGTAAGCCTTTCGAAGTATTTGTTGTACCGTCAAATACAAACTAATTGAAATGATACCAAAGTTATCAAAAATCAAACGGATTCTTAGTAAAGTTACCATTAAAGCTGTATTATTATACGAACCCGATATATGCATCGTTTTTGGTATTTGCGAGAAATACATTTGTCTAGCGCTTTTACCCTGCCACCCGGAAGAATAGGTAAGACTTTTAATTCAAGCTCTTGTTATTGGATATTTGCAGTTGTACTTGCTAAACTTTTGAGTGCAAGCAGCACACCTTGGATTAATTCTTGCTTTACGAAACTATAAGAGTGGCGTCTGTGATGTTCTTAACTTGATTCGTTGGTAGGTGCCATAAGATTGAAACTATCTCTTGGACCGCACAAGTTTAACACACCTTTCTCACTCCATTGAACTAGAAATTTTCTTTGTTTAAAATATCTCCATGTAATATGAACCAATCATTCAACTTCACGACTGTCCTTCCCTTTTTTTGCCTTTCAATGAACCTTGTTTGTCTCATCAGCATTATTCATTTCCCAGCAGTGTCCTCCAAACACATACCACACGTGAGGTGAGAATTGTTTCGCAGGGAGCATAATTTAGTAAGTGTTTCCATGTAAGCACGATATTCCATAAGTATATTTGGGAGATATATAGTTTTGCATTAAGTGAACCATCCAATTGACTAAACAACGAATGTAACCAGTAATTGACTGGCAGCCACAATGTTGAATCTTGATCTGGTGTCAATGTTGATTCAATATTTAGCTTATAGTGAATCAAAGTTTTGATAAGTCTATATAATATCCCAGAATCCGGGAATTAAAACTCTAATGTCCATCATCATTAAGTGAAGAAATTGGTTTATAATGAATCCATGGCCAGTCTCTATCTTGTTTTGATACTTTGGTAAAGCGAATACATCTATTCCGACTTGGCACACTCGCAAGAATTATTGGTGTAAAAATGACATTTTATTATATTCTGAGATAGTCTTATAATTTCACTGTACTTTTATTAGATTTTTTAAACCTTTTTTCAATGCTTCTCTTTGGAACATATTTTTCGAATGCATGGGTTTGTAAACGTGTGTCTTTTGTTTTTGTTACCCGATCCCACCATCACTCGTCAGCTTTTCTTTTTAAATTTGATGTTACTTTCTTTTAAAACCGGTTTTTCACAGATTTCATCTACTGTGTAGAATGAACATATCTGTTTAACAATCCTACTCCAGCATTTAAACGCCTCTTTACCTATTGCTTTAGCACAACTCGAAAAGAGAGGAGAACTGATCGAAATAAACCACCAAAAAACTTCCAGATACCATGGCACGTTGGTGCGGCACCTTATATATTACCCCAACCTCAGTTCCCGCCTTGATTGAGCGTAAATAGTTTTGGTAGAGCGACAATTCTAATAAATTACGGTTAATATACATTTTTTGTCTTTTTATGATGTTTAAAAATGACAGCTTACACAGCTCGTATCCAGAATTGGAATGGGATATATTCTCCAGTGATTTGATCTTATATCTATTTCGATAGTCTCAAACTCTCTCCGCATAACGGGGACTAATGTGAGGAGAGAGGAGAAAACATGCATTTGTTTGGAGCCATTATACTTTTAACTGGTCTAGAGAAATAATCTCACACAAAGGAGACATTACATCTCCAACTATCTGTGGTCTATGATATTCAAAATAAATAAAATATTGGGATGGGTAGCCGAGTAAAGATTTCTGGAATTTTACTAGTCTTTTTATTGCTACATCCGTATTTGGAGTCAAATCCAAGTGAAGACTTAACCTTGGTGAGAATCTCAAGGAAATAAGATCATTGTAATTTCCAGTAAGTGTAATAAATTAGATATTTTATCGTGTCGAAGTTTAAATGACTCCTTAGCATTAAACATAAGAACATCCTCAAATACTTCGTAACTTGACGCTGGTATCTGGCTATTGTATGACACTTATATGACTGTGTTTGTTTGGGAAACCACTTGCTTCGTGATATACATGTATTATGAATTTTGAACCGTAAACATTGTGCCTGATACTGAACTCAACAATTCAACTAACCATTCTCCTTTCTAACTTTATTAGATTTCGGTAATTTAGTCGGAAAGTGTGTGTGTTTTATTTCAGGAAGTTATGAAAATGAACTGTTACTAGGCGAGCGTCAGATAGAAATCTTCGTTACCCATGTTTTATTTCTAAAATTCGATGCCAAAATCCAACTATTGATTATTGGATAATCTTTCCACTTGACTAACAACTCCTTTCTGTGTCCAGAATATCGCGTACGTATATTTTATTTCTTATTTTATATTTAACTGATTCATCATACGTCACTCCTTGTAGTCTTTTTCATTTAAACGTTCCTTTAATGGGTCATTTTGCAAATCTTTTAAGTTTAACTACCATGGTGATCGTTAGTGACTGCTGTGATTATGAATATTTCGTCACTCAATTAGTTTCGTAGCCTTTTTAAATACATGTTTATATTTTGTAATCCTTACATGATCACCTACTTTTAAATTTTGCATGATTTTTATTAGTTGTTTTGGATTCCCTCTTTTCCATATAATTTCCAAACTTTCATGATATTACTTTGACTAACATCACAAGGAACACTTTTATACTTCATGATAGCTGTGGTTGTAGAAATAAAGTAACATTTGTAATTATCTTACCATACCATACTATTTTTGGTGTGTGGAAATAACGCCACATGTTTCATTTTAAGAGTTCTTTGGAACCTTTCTACAATGCTAGCTTTAATTCAGGTTATTTGTTGTATAAAAATTAATGTTATACTTTTTAAATAAACTTTTCACATCCCTAGATATAAACTCTGTTCCTTTATCAGTTGCAAATGTTGAGGTGTTAACGTAGCTTCAGAAAATATACTTTCGAATGATTTTTTAATAGAGTCAGAGTTCTTTTTAGGTATTGCCCTAACATAAGCATATTTACTAAAAACATCAATTACACAAAGTATATATTTATTTCCATCATTATGTTCACTATAAGACCGCATATCAGTTAAATCAGCTTGCCATAGATAGTTCATATTCGATAAAATATATTTATTTCTTGGAAATCGTTGTTGAACGGGTTTATGTAGTGTGTAAGCATCTTGAGATTTTAACCATTGTTTCACTTCTTCTTTATTCATTTTACCCTTCATAGCTTCTGATAATTTATTTATGCTGCTATAACCAGCAGGGTTAGAAACATCGTAATAAATATCATGAATTTCTAATTGGGGGTCCATTTTTCCCAATTAATCTTTCTTTTTAAGTTATCTTTATTATCACTTGTATGTCTTGTCCTAGGTGTAGAATACCCAGGAGTGTCTAAGGATCTTGAAGAGGATTCAAAACGTTTACCGAAATCAGGTGTCTTTGACATAACATTTATGAAAGTGGCCCTTCTTGAATTACCAATATATGAGATTGGTACATGCAAGTCCTTAAGAACAGTTGCAAACTCCACCCACCCAGTTGGTGAACTATTTTTGAGTGGTCTTATAACATCATTACACAAGTCTATAATATTACTTTTATATATTTCCTTGTTATTTATGAAAACTGTTCCTTTTTCATTCCAACGAATTATATCTTTATGATTTGATAAGATGTCAAATAACAACTCACCCTTCAATTTAAATGTTTTTGGTAGAAGTTGTGACAGTTGGGATTTAATTACATGATCAATACTTTCTAGGGGTACGTTGACACTTACGTTTGTATCATGTGTTTTTACTGACACTTCGTTATTATCTAATTGGTCATTTAGATTTTCATTTCCTTTTATATTTGTTTCTACATTATTGACTTGCATCAATGGTAATTCTATTGGTTTACGATCTTTACAACAAAATACAAATATCTCTGAAGAGTTTGTAAGTAAAGTGGCCATTTTTCTCGATCTTCTAATTTAGTTTTAGTACTTTGTTCATTTCTTCATCAACTGTGAAAGTTACTGACGGTGGAGTAGAACTATCTTTTTTATCTTTCCTTATTACCTCTGAGTTCAATTACATACCATTTTCTTTGTGTTTTCCATTGTCATTTAAACTAATGAACCCAAAAAGTGTACTTAAAAAACTGAAACCAATAATAATTGGTAGAAAAGCTCCAGCCTTTTTGTTATTATAATTTTTTCTCCACCCGTGTTTATTTTTGCCTTTTGATATAAGTTTTCTTTAAAATATGTTTTATATTTACCCAACTTCACGTTTTTGGATTGTCTTTTAGAGAATTTTACCTTTTATACGTTTATAAATTACTACTACACAAATGCAATTTATGTCTGCTGTATCACAAGCTATTAATTAATGCTTTCGAAATTTGGTTTTAAAAATTAAAGGTCTTTCAGAAAGTCTTCATGCTGTCTCTACTCTAGATTTCATTGTTTCTTGTTAATGGTAGCATTTATTTGATACTACCATATTTATTAATCTTTTTGGTATTGTTAGATTGTATGAAAATTCTAATATAAGTATAATTTAGTCTTAAATCTTGTGCACAGAATTCCTGATTTTCAGGTTAAAGTTAGACCTTTTAATTTCCAGTTAAACCAATTCTAGTTAAGTTTAATTGTTACTTGGTTCAGTTTCATCACTCACTTTGAGAACTTGAATTTTAAAAATCTGTGAATTAATACATTAATACATGTGGTTTACTAGTTGCATCTCTGATTATGCCTCCTCGACATATTTGGATTCTCAGGAACGAGTTGTCGTGCAAGTTGCACGATTTGAGTTTTGTCACGTGGATTTTAAAATAAATAATATAACTGAATTCAAGATTGATGTCACAAAGTTTGATTTTCCAATCCGCTAGGTCCTGCAACTATTGCAGAGAATGATGAATGAAATGTTTCATTTTCTTACGTGTGAATTCAACAAGGGTTAGGAAAACAATAATTAGTTTATGAAGTTATTCATAGTTTTATTCAATTCTTAGTACATAGAAATATTTAAAACAGTAAGGTTACGAGTAGACATGTATAATATTTCATCATCATCATCATCATGACATGTATAATATTTACACAAGACATGTATAATATTTACACAAGAAAAAATATAAGTTACACAAAAATAATACAAAAGCTCACAAAAAAAATAACACAGTATTTACATAAAACTGTTAAAATTTGTTAAAAATAAAACAAAGGATAAAACTTATTAATACGGTTTTCTTAGTTTGTAGTGGCCCCACGCCAACGTGTCACTATGATTTGGTAAATGTAACGGTTTATCATTAAATGACAAAGATGTTTTACTGATTTCTGTGTGAATAGGTATGTTTTATTGATTAAATCTTATCATGCTATGTGTTGAATATTTTTATTAAAAGACATGATTTGAAATTTTCTAAATCAAGTTTTTTGGTAACACTTTTATTAATACCTTTAGCTTTTGCTACTAATTTATTACCTACAGTAAATGCATACATTTTCGATCTAAGACCAACAAATTCTTTCATAATATTACCGTTATTTTCGTCTTTAAAGTACCCTAACATTTTTTTGTTTATTTTAGGGTAACCAAACAAGTTATCACATGGATAATCCGAAGTATCAAATCTCAACATCAAATCAGGTTTAAGATCCTCATATAAATTATCTGTAAAAAAATGGTAAATGAAACTGTCAGTATCGGTGTACAATAACTTAGTTTTATCACCAAACTTTTTTAAAATATAATTGTAATGAAAATCATACATGAGTGTTTTCGATATATCTAAAATGCAAAATCCTAAGTAAATTGGTTTATCATGAATTATTTTTGTTTTACGCAATTGTATGGCAACTAAATTTTCTGAAAATATTGATAGACTATGAAATTCTGGTTTAGCTATTAAATCTTGTGCACCAAGAGATTTTCCTCGATTTTCCCAGTGTGTTAAAAGTTTAACGTTAACCCTTTTTTCTATATTTTCCATGGTTTTACCAAATACCGAATTGTTCATTAGTTTATAAAAGTCTTTTTCAAAATCTGAATTAGCTTTGGTTCTCAGTTTCGTATTCAAATCAATGTACTTTTGAAGCCAGGGACTTTGATTAAATTTTAAAACTCTGTGAACTTTTTTTAATTTAATACCAAAATTTATACATTGTTTTAAATTTCTGTAATGAATTTTATATTTAGTTTTATTGTTGAGATTTGGAATTAATTTAATATTTTTTGAATCACCTGCACAAATATTTTCAGGACAAAACGGTAAATCGGAGTGAACATCATGAAGTTCATCAGGATACTCTAAATCAACTTCTAAAATAAAACCATGATCAGATGTATCGGAAACATTAAAGTCTGATTCGGGATCTACCCATTCGAATCCACCTTCGGGTAAATATTGAGACATTGCCCAACCATATAAGTTATTTGCATCAAAATATGCGAGATAAGATTTAGGTTCGGTTCTATCGTAACTCTCCAAATATTCATTATTTGCCTTGGCATATCTGTTACTACATTGTGATACGCCACCACGAATACCATTTCTAATGAATGCTATTTTGTCAAAATCAGTTAATAACTCTAATTCTATTTTGGTGTACTTTAACATTGCATCCCAACTTAAACCAGGTGCTGTGTAATAATATGCAGGATCTAAGTTATATGTATTAATACAAAGGTCTCTAAAATTTTCAAAAATATCTGTTAATAAAAGAACATCTGTTTTTTGATATAGATTTGAATAATCAAGCATGCTTGAACATTTAAAGTGACTCCAAACTTCTTTAGCATGATTGTAATCATCATCAGACACATTTGAGTCGGTTAATGTACTATAGAAATCATTTATATCAGGTAAGCATGTTCGTTTTAATTTATCATTAGATGTCATGAATTCATAAGGGTAAATACCTTTTTTCTTTAAAAGTGTAAAATCTTTATGTATGGGAAAATTCATCTTGAGAGTATGAAACTGTTCATCTTTAAGATTTTTCGCTAACTTATCTAGACTGCACGGTAAAAATTTTAAAGAATCTACAAATCTCAATTTATACATTTGTTTATTAATGAATAGAGTTTTAGTAAAAGATATGTATTTTTCTTTATTCTGTGGAATTAAATCAACCTGACCTTCAACAAAGTTAAGCGCGTGAACTATAAAATGTGCATCATAGTGGCTTAAGTTATGAAGAAATCATCATCATCATCATTTTCATCATTACAGCCTAATTATGTCCACTGCTGAACGAAGGCCTCCCCTAATGATTTCCACGCGGACCGATCCCTTGCAGTTGACATCCATCTGCCACCCGCCACCTTAACCAGATCATCCGTCCATCTGGTTAGGGGTCGGCCTACGCTTCGCTTTCCGTTACGTGGACGCCACTCGAGAACCTTTCCGCCCCATCGGCCATCGGTTCTACGCACTATGTGCCCTGCCCACTGCCACTTCAACTTGCTAATCCTCTGGGCTATGTCGTCACCCTAGTTCTCCTACGGATATCATCGTTTCGGATTTATCGCGTAGGGAGACACCTAACATAGCCCTCTCCATAGCACGCTGAGCAACCTTGAGTCTATTCAAGAGGCCCTTGGTGAGCGACCACGTTTCGCTTCCGTATGTCATAACTGGCACACACTGGTCAAAACCTTCGTCTTGAGACACTGAGGTATTTTGGACGAAAAGATCTGCCTTAACTTCCCAAACGCTGCCCATCCTAATTGAATTCGACGAGAACCTCCTTCTCGAAGTTGGACCTACCCATTTGGACTACCTGTCCCAGGTACACATATTCGTCTACAACTTCGAGGACAGAACTTCCAACTAATATCGGTATAGGTACGACATGGGTATTAGACATGACTTTCGTCTTGTCCATGTTCATTTTAAGACCCACCTGTTGAGAAGCTCTGTCTAGGGTTTCGAGCATAGTGCCTAAATCCTCCATGGATTCTGCCATGACTACTATATCATCGGCAAATCGAAGATGAGTGATGTACTCGCCATTTACGTTGATGCCGAGTCCTTTCCAATCGAGCAGCTTAAACATATCTTCCAACGCAACTGTGAACAGTTTCGGAGATATAACGTCTCCCTGTCTCACTCCTCGGTGCAATTGGATAGGTTGTGTAAGCTCTTCATGTACACGGACTGACATAGTAGCGCTCTCGTACAGACATCTCAATACTTCGATATAGCGAAAGTCAATATGGTACCGTTGGAGGGCCTGAAGCACAGCCCAAGTCTCGATCGATCGAGACTATGAGAAATACTGGTACAAAATTAGGAGCTCGAAATTTTTTTGAACATAACTCATGTGCAACACCTCGAAAGTGTCCTGTTTGCCAATCAAAGTCTAAAATTCTATCTTCACCTAGGGCTGTTTCACAAATATGGCAAATCGAGATATTATCAATTTTGGTTTTGTCTTCCTTAGATAAATCTTTAGGAGTATGATGAAAGTTGTTTTTACTACAAATTAATTTAAGATCACTGTACAATCTCGTCATAAAAACTTTAGCACAATCGGGTCCACTATAAAACTCATATTTTGATAAACTGTCATCATAAGAACACTTGACATAGTATCCGAAACTGTAGGGTTCATGTTTCTGAATGTTATTGGTGAATGATTTCGATGGGTCATTAGAACATGAATCAATTGGTTTTAAAAAGGCTTCAAAATCTGCATAAACAACAAAAGGAATTTTTAATTTCCTTTCGTAATGGTCAAACATAAGTTTATCATTGGATGTTGAGTCGGCAAACCAATTCTTGAACTTTTTATCACTACTCGGTAATTCAACAGTAACATGAGAACAATCATTTTCTTGATGGGTAGATAATCTTTCACTTGTAGGAAAATATAGTAAACATCCATCACAGATGTGGACCGTGCTATGACATTTTGAAAGTTGTTTACTTACTAAACGAGATAAATTTTTAATATAACAATAGTGACTACTAGATCCATTACTAAAGTATAATAAATTAATGTGTTTGCTTTTACGAGTTCTTGTGAAGTACAGGGGACCTACAACTACATTTTGTTTAGTTGTTTTGTTATACTCTAAACCAAATACATTAATACTTATATTATTCATTTTTTCTACTTTATGAATGTCAGTTAATTTAATCGGGAAAGATATACCGTCAAACTTAATTTTATCTGTATGCATACTGTACGAAGACACTCGACCAGCGTTTTTGTTGACTGGATATAGTGCAGATAGTAACGCCCATTTAAAACACATGTAATCAACGTTTTGAACATTTATCACAGCCTTTTTTGCTCTGATGTCCTGAGGTAAATCAATGTAAGAAGTGCCGCGGAGAGGGTTAAATTTGTTAACGTTCATATCTACACTTTTTATATATTTTAGACTCCATCCACTATCTTTCTTTTCAAAACTACTTATTTTACTCGTTAAATTCACACATAATGAATTAAAAAATATATTTAAGTCATCTCCTTGAAAAATTATAAAGTTATTAGTTTGAAAGTCAAAAGTATTTAGGGCATCGTTTTTGCTTTGTTGTATAAACTCACCATACAAAATAAAATTAACTTTAAAGATCACATGACTATCTATTGAACGATTAATTAAATAAAATATGTCATCTTTAATGGAATTTAAAAATATTTCAGGTGTTTGGAAGGTAGTTTCTGTAGCTAAGTTATATTTATTGTTAATTTTGTAGGTAATAATTCTCTGACCAAAGGCAGATTCGACAACAGAAACATTTTTAAGAGCACCGTGTGTTATTAGAACATTGTTTTGGTGAACATTACTTTTTAAATGGTTGGTGAAATACCTCCTACTAATTTCTTTTTGACAAGCGTTACAATAAACCATATCAAAATGAGTACTTGCGTGGGGTTTTGTTGGTATCACATCTGAAGTGGAAGCCACGTCGTAATGGAATCCTTTATCAGTGTAAGCTGTAGCAGTGTTTGTAGTTGCACCTCCAGAGGAAGACGACGTCGAAGTAACTTCGTCTAACTTTCGTTGTTTAATATTCTCCGGATCGATCACACTATCAGAGCTCCGTTTTGATCCACCAGCTTGAAGATGTGCTTGACTAAAATAAAAATAAGACATAAGTATGGAATCGCAGAAATCTAAGTTTCATTAAAACAATTTAAAACAGTAAGCTACTTACTTAACATGATTTTCAACTAAATTATGAAAAGGCTCGTCGAGAAAACAATGTGCTATCAAATCAGACTGTTCGATTTCTTCACATAATTGATCTATTTCGTTTTCTTCCAATATTTCATCGATTTGCGAGTTGAAGAATATGCTCGTGCATGATTCCATGTTCCTTTGAACGTTGATGATCCGACTGATGTCAACTTCGCAATTTGTTGACAATTTATTTGAAATACACTTATATAAAAATATAGTCTTCTTTTTAACTAATGATCATTTGTAATATCGTAGTAATTACCCATTTTACACAATTTTGTCATAAGCTCTAATGGTTTTAACTATTACCAATTAATAACTTACTTAATTAATACTTTCATAATCTTTGAATTGTTTGTTTCAAAATGATATTTCTTGCCATTGCTAACGTTGCATATTTCTTTGGTCAACGTGAATATGACTTTTTGTATATCATCATAATTTTTATCCTTGTAAGAAGTATAATATTTAATTCTTGTTTCTGTATTTTTCCAATGTTCGTTTGCAGGAATCTTTGAAATCTTTTTTAAATTGTAGACTTCTATTTTTATTAAATGAGTAGAATTTTGCTCATCGTCTGCGTTTGTAGAGGCCAAAGCGACACCCCCGCTAGATTGAGCTCGGGAAACAGAGGAAGATAGCTTTTTCTTTTTGTTCTTCTGCATTTTAAATAATTCATCTAAGTCCTTACTAAGCGGTGATGCTGATCGTTTTCTGTTTATTATTTTTGTAGGTTCAATTATTTCTAATTCATTTTGAGTTTCACCATCAGGTGAATCAATTCTTTTTAATTAATGATCATTTGTAATATCGTAGTAATTACCTATTTTAAACAATTTTGTCATAAGATCTAATGGTTTTAACTATTACCAATAATTAACTTACTTAATTAATACTTTCATTATCTTTTAATTGTTTGTTTCAAAATGATATTTCTTGCCATTGCTAACGTTGCATATTTCTTTGGTCAACGTGAATATGACTTTTTGTATATCATCATAATTTTTATCCTTGTAAGAAGTATAATATTTAATTCTTGTTTCTGTATTTTTCCAATGTTCGTTTGCAGGAATCTTTGAAATCTTTTTTAAATTGTAGACTTCTATTTTTATTAAATGAGTAGAATTTTGCTCATCGTCTGCGTTTGTAGAGGCCAAAGCGACACCCCCGCTAGATTGAGCTCGGGAAACAGAGGAAGATAGCTTTTTCTTTTTGTTCTTCTGCATTTTAAATAATTCATCTAAGTCCTTACTAAGCGGTGATGGCGATCGTTTTCTATTTATTATTTTTGCAGGTTCAATTATTTCTAATTCATTTTGAGTTTCGCCATCAGGTGAATCAAAATAAAATCTTTTAAAAGTGTTGTCATCGTTAAATGAACTCTGGAACAATTATAAATAATAAATAAATATTCACTGACATACACACAATGGCATCTAGCTTATACGATATATAGGAACTTTACAATGAATATATTATACATTGATCATTGGTGTATTAGCCTTTGTCTTGACCATTGCACCAAATGAGTTGTCAAATTAAAAATAACTGACAGATTGATTAAATTAAAAAACAAAGTCACATAAAGGTAATGGAAAACAGAGTCACATAAATAAAAAGTATTCACTTACCTCCATTTTATGTTCAAACACTTCACAACACAATATTATAATAAGTAAAGTAACACTAAACGTTACAATGCACTATGTCTTGTGAACAGAATAAAACCCACCTTTAAATACCAAAAAGTGCAGAAATGTTGTTATTAGAAAGTAGTAGCTCATTATTATTGTTTAATCGTTATTTAAACAGCACCACATTAATATTGCATTAAAACTTGATACCAATCAATGATTTCACAATAGTAGCTTCAGTCAATTAATGGTTACATTCCAACGATATCAGAGTTGAATTGACTATCTCAGACGCTGCCGTGTAGTTCGTAATGTAAGAATTAATCCAAGTGTGCTGCTTGCACATCATAAAGTCTTGGTAAGTACAACTGCAAAATATCCAATAACAATAGATGAAGTAAAAGTGAATACTTTGATACTTTTGGACGCAAGCCTGATAGTTCACATTTAAGCTTATTAAAAAGAAATTTTAATAAGTGCCTTTATAATCATAAAGTTATCCAAAATATGTATTCTTAAATATGTATTAAGTATATATATATTAAGTATTAAATATGTATAAAATATGTATTAAATATGTATCTCTTTGTGGTGAATATTATTGCTTAGTTTATTTATACTGTAAATTGATAGACATGACTTTCAATGTCTTTGTAGGAAACATGTTTTTTATTGAATAATACCCCTTAAATATAGTCTACAAAATTTTATGATTAAAAGGTACGTCACGAAGCTCATTAGTAAATTGCAGTGACCGATAGGAACCATGACGAACTTACACAATTAGACGTCGAGGAGATCATTAGCATTAGCTTAATTAGGGGTACTGGGGCATCGCTATTTCAAAAGCTAAATCGATAACGATAGCAGATAGAGAAAAATGGATTGCATAGAACGATTCGGCGTGGCCGCAAACCCCTATTTTGACACCAAACTTTTTTTTTTTTTTTTTTTAGATTTTTTTTTCCACATACCAAGTATTCCTTCATTCTGGCTTCGAGCCAGAATGAAGGAATACATACTACTCCTCAACAACCGCAACATGAGACTTCCAAGTGTATGTTATGGGTCTTAAGGTAGTACACAACTGATAACGATACTTAAATACTTGTTTTTTCTTAAATAATACATAATTATTCATAAAAACACCAGACCATTTCAAACAGACAATTTTATAGACACCAATTTCTGTGTGAGTGGGACCCACCCCCTGGTGTAGTAACCGATGTTTTAACTACTACACCAAATGGGTCATCACATAAAAACTTTAGATCATGGACACTTGTGTGAACTTTAGATAATCGGCCAGCCTTTATCATCTCTCTAAAGTCTAACGGACATACGAGTAGCCTAACCATACAATAGGGCATGGAGAGATTGGACGGCAATTTACTTAGTGGTAGACACGATACTGAGTCGTCTACGGTACCATCACTTTGCCAAGTATCGTCCCGTGAAACACTTTTGTGTTTCGGGAAGAGGGCACCATGGCTAGTAATATCACCGGGTACAAGAGACCGTACATCTGTTGTCTCTGGTGTCGGGCGCAGTGAGACATGAACGGAAATAATAACTGTCTTACAGTTGTTGGTCTCGTTCAATACTGTTCTGTCATGGTCAGGCGTATCACTTACCACCAGGTGAGCGTCTTGACCATCCTGTACAATATATGGCCCAATGTGTTTTGGTAGACATTAAAAAATACTAAGTATCTATTATAAGATAAGGACTAATGTCTTAACGTACTTTTCTTAACATAAAAATATATGCATACGTAATACTTACCACTTTTTAATTTATATATAATTTATTTCCACCTATCATATTAAATTGTGTCTACAAACATCCTACTAAAAGCTGCGCTTCTATGCAGTCCCGAATATCACATTCAATATGAATACGGGTAAATCTAAGGATAATTCAATGTAGACTACGCCCATCTGATTTAGTTGGAACCACAGACATCCGAATATACAACTAGACTGGACAAGCTGCCAAGTTTATAGGTACTCCCAGTGTCGCAATTTCTTTTCGGTTCTTACCTGTGAAAAGTTATTATATTTCTTGGTAAATTTAC
This sequence comes from Leucinodes orbonalis, assembly GCA_019425675.1. Taxonomy (NCBI): domain Eukaryota; kingdom Metazoa; phylum Arthropoda; class Insecta; order Lepidoptera; family Crambidae; genus Leucinodes; species Leucinodes orbonalis. Next base: position 20,458 of record PQWD01004182.1, read on the forward strand.
TGATTCATTGCGATGATGGCATGTTACAATTGCACAGGATGGCTTTTGGAAAAAACGGTAATTTCTTCTAATATTCGTGCGTCTTGACTCGTCTCACAGAGCGTAAACTGGCAGCGAGTGTATGCTCGTTGAGCTTATATTTGTCGCACTTTAAACGTGGCTTGCCCTATCTCCTGTATTGGGATATCTGTGGTCGGAACTAAGCTATTTGAATAGTTCTGTCGACCGCGAGCGCATCGCGCGGCTAACCACCGGCTTTGGATTGTGAGGAATGGGAATATTACTACTAATCATTAGTTTTTTGCTGGAGTACTATCATAGGTTTTAGTCCATAGCATTGTTGTAATATAAGAGGATTTGTTTCTGTGTTTTATGTGATTTCAAATGACTACATTCATAGAATTTACTTTTCGATTAATCGGAGATTTAATTATTACAACAATAATGAACTTCGTATTAATATTAAATGGATGTCAAAATCAAAATTCTACTTATTCAAATTACAAGCAGCACTTATGAACGCCAATAAAACATTTGAAATACTAAAGTAAAGCACAAAAAATAATTCTGATACTTGAAAAAAGCCTGAGAAAGAAGTGATTAAGAAAACTCAAGTGTACAGTCTTATTTGATGAACAAATATTTGATAAACACTGCAGCTGAGCAGTTTAAGACCCTGTATTTATATCACATAAATATTTGTCAATAGTGTAGTACCTTTTTTAGAAAGGGTTCCGTAGCCAAATGGCACAAAACGGAACCCTTATAGATTCTAGAAGCATCTAGTTAGTTTTTATCTAAGTTGCAGTTACACGTGATCTACGCTCAATCTGGCAACGCGTGCGTATCATTCGAAAACATGCTGTGCGATAATAAGATATCTATTCACGATCACTACATAAAGTAGTAATCATTATACAAGACTTAGTTTACGATCCTCAGAAGTTAAACCTACCTTAGTTGTGCTTGTACGTCGGGAGGTACGTAAAGCGGATATTATTCCTTATACTACATAGTAATGCTCTTCCGTAGTCCGAGCAAGCCCCAAGTTAAATAGACAGAGTTAAGCCGGCTCACTGCATACTGTCTGCTTTTGATTGTGCTCGAGCTGGATGCAGCATTCAATGTACGATAAAATGAGCAAGGAAACAGTTTCTACTTTGTATTAGAGTTGGTGCTCGATGGCCTTGTTTAAATGTTTGTAAGTATGTAATTATGTCTGCAGACTTTTTAGGACAAGTGTTTGGCTTAAATGCATTTTATAGAGATCACATTGAAACTAAATTAGGAAAAGAATTAATTCCTTAGTAAGAGACAAGCAACGATAGATGCCACTTCTGGTGTCATTTTTGTAGGTAGCCGTAGGAAATTACTTTCCGCCCTCTGGCCCGATGGACCGACGACCTGCGAATGATCGCTTTATAGGAAAAGTGAAGAACCGGGATATCTGGCGCACAATGGGGAAGGCAGTTCAACAGTGGACTGTGATAGGTTGAAGAGAGAAGTGATCTGGATGGAGACATATTGGTGAAAAAAGAAAAAGTTATTAGGCTATTAATAATAATTTATTTTACATTATGTTGTGTTTTTTGCATGCAATTTGTTACAACAAAAGTATCTAGGATATTAACTGCTGTGAACAAAATACTTAAGTTTATTTTCTTATTAGCCCTGTTTCCGAATCACGAAAAACCTTTTTATACGACGCTTAAAATTTTCCAGTCGTTGGATTGCTTCCTTCCCGGCCCAGTCGAATAAATGACCATTACATTTTTATGATTATCTCGTGGCATCCCAAATTTTAGGATCCTCTAGAGGTGGCGCACCGATGATCAGATAAAATCAGCTCCAGCCATAAGTCAACTTAATCGAATCGAAATGGATGCACGATAAAGGCCCTCTCCTCGAGTATTGTTAATAAACGGCTCAAAGGGATATTTTAATGCAAATTATGTACATTACAGAGGACGCCAGTCGGAAATGTTTAATGCATATTGATTTTCATTGGGTGGATTCGTCTGGAATATATTATGCGGTCGTCTATCTAAGCTGTTGCTGGGTGAATTGGCTTATTAATTACTTCAAATGGTCGCGTATTCTGTAGGGTGACATTTGTCTCAATAATAATTAGTTATTTGCACAACACTTGCAAATAAATAATTATTATTGATAAACAATAATTGGAACCACAATAAACTTCTGAAAAGCTATATCGTACTGAAATCGCCTACAAACGAAGCGAGTGATGGCATCAAGTCAAAATGTCATAAGCATCATTGACGACTCATTTGGTGTTGCGGTTGAGAGGTCGGCCGCAACACCAAGGGTTCCGGGTTCGATCCCCGGGCAGTACAAACATTTGTGTGCATGAACATGTCTGTTTGTAATGGTCTGGGTGTTTTCTATGTATAATATGTATGTATTTACAAAAAAAAAATGTATGTATGTATGTTTATCCGTTGTTTAGTAACCATAATACAGGCTTAACGCTTAACTTGGGGCTAGATGGCGCTGTGTGAATGTCAGTGGATATTTATTTATTTATTATTTATTAATCTTATAAGTGTCACAAGATGTGACTATGTACCCTGTGCATTAAGTCAATGTAAACCCATGCAGTCGGAGTGCTAAGCGGTTGTAGGTTAAATTCATCCCATAGCCCTTTGGAAATCAATGCTACAGTGGCGGCTAAAGCTCAGTGAAACATCAAATAAATGGAAAAGCGGCGTCAATAAAGAATTCCCTTTCACTTGGCGTTTTTACAGCGGCTCCTTTTGCTCGGTGAAATGTAAATTTGGTAAAAGCATGATCCGTTGCGACCGTGCAAAGCTACTGTGTGTTGTTATATAACCCTTTGCTTGCGATTCTTTGGGATTCATTGTCTAAACAACCAATGTTGCGATGGTTTGAAACGATTCACTGTTTCTCAAAGATCCAAAGATGTAAGGTTATACTTTAGCCCTATAACTGATATTTAAGATAGCTGTGCGAGTGTACTACTAGTTATGTTCCAGATAATGAATCGTTGTGAAATCTAATACGTAAAATCTTCAATGTAATATGTATTCGTCTCAATGAACAATAAGAACAGACTTTTGGCTTTGTAATGAGTGTGTGGAAGATCAATACCATCCAGCATTCAATTATGTCTCAAGTTCAAAATAATGACATCACATTTTTCGCAAAAGAAAATCACAAAGCGTATATTATTCCAATTTCAATTAATACATAATACTTTATATGACTAATTTAATCCCACATTATTTATATACAGATTTTAAGCCTCCATATAATCTCTCTGGGGTATCTTATTTCCAAAATAAAATTCATTTTACCTTTTTCTGAATATACCCAACATCTGCTTCCAAATTGAGGTTTGGGTCCGGAATAAAATTGGCCTCTGATTAGTCCTTTGCTGATCTCAATCTGACCCTAATGAAGTTAACCGTAAACTCTGATTTTACGAACGATTTTATTATTATTGTTCTTTCATAATACTAATGGCAGATATCAAGTTGAAGATTGTGAGGTATTTTAAAGTACTTTTCGCTGTAAAGCGTTGAAACCTTTATCAGCTTCACTGGACACGTGGTAAGTGGAAAAGACTTCCAGTATTAAGATATTATCTACGTTAACGTACTTAGGTACAATAGGTACGATCATAGATTCATATAGCATTAAAATAGTATTCCAAAGACGCCTAAATCGTTACCACTTATTACTACTTAAACAATAATCCTATATGAAAACAAAATAATCATGTAACAACAATTCTATAGAGATGTCGACTACTAAACCAAGGATTCATTGTTGGGTTCCCGAGCAATACAACCATAAGCATGCATGAACATGTTGTGTTTGTCTTTTCATTAGAGTTTATTCGAGTTTTCATGTATCTAAGTGTGTGTAATTACAAAAACAGAAAATGTCCATCAGTTTCTAAATGCTCATAATACAAGCTCGTTGCTTAAATTAAGTTAAAAGACGCTGTGTGAATGTCGGTTAATATTTATTTAATTGTAAATACAGTTTCCTTTTCAAAGGTCTAAAACAATAATTACTCTTTATTCTTCTTTGTTCTTGCGTTAAATAAAATTACTTATCCTTATACCCAATACTTACCATGTATATATACGTAAAGCTTAATCCACATAAAAGAAGTAACTTTTGCGTGGATAAAGCTTTAGATATTGGAGGCAAACACGTGTATCACATTGTACATAATTACAAGGAAGAAGGCACAATATTCCAGGAAATTAACTCCGTACAGCCATAGCGTGCCGATGGTGACCCCGATTCCTCTATGTTATGTTTTAATATAGACACGAAATTGTATAATGGTATTGCTACCATTTTTTTACCATATGTGATCTTACTCGTACGATGTTAATTCTTTGAACATTATTGTGTCGGGATTCATTTTACACGTTGATGATAGGCTACGCTATCGACGAATATAAAGCATCCTTTTCAGGCTCCAATTTTTTTTTTTCAAGATCGAAAATCAAGCATCGCTTTTTTGTACAATATGTAACGGGATTACAATTTGAAGTCTAATATTGTGTAATTTGATCTCCTTATATTATGAGCAGTTACAAAATGAAAAAAAGTTAGACTTTAGATAAAGAGTTTGTTAATGTCTGATAAATTCTGTTCTTTTTGTTAACGGAGAGATTTATTACTTTATTATGCATCATTGTAATTAAAGCCTCCCATGTTTATCTAGGTACATATACGGCCCACAAATTCTGCTGTCAACATTAAAATTATTGGCTTATTAATTTTTAATCAGATGATGAACGAGGCGAACTGTACATATTACAGTAATAAAGGCGTCAATTAACAGCTTTGATGATTCTGATAAATTGTTTGTACAGTTGTTTCTAATTAACAAAAGGCCATTTCAGGGATATACATATTTTGAACCTTTTATTACAAAAAGAACACGAAAATATTTTAAATCAAAATTTAATGATTGACATTGAAATGACTCGTTAAGGTTTGATGGTATGATTAAGGTCAAATAGTGACGCCACCTGTTTCCATTCCAAAAGGAGATAAAAGCCTTATTTCTAACCAAAACTAGACCCTCCACTTTGATCAATACAATCCACAGGTAAGTGCAATCGTCGTTCTGATTTAATTTTTAATGAAGCCTGTTTTCGCTACGTATATAGTGAGCTATATTTATTCCGACCTATGCCATTTTAGTGGGTTTAACGTGGCCCGGTCGATGCACTATATCTCTGTTATTTTGTTCGCTAATTTTAACGTGATTGTCAACGTAGACAAAATCTTAAGGAAAAACTCATACATTCTAATTCGTGACGTATTCATAAAATCGATTATATTTAATGAAATTTTATTATATCAACTAATTAGAATCTCCCTCCAAGCCACATCCTTTCTGTATAATATAACCATGCTGTATGGGAAATGTTCGTATTCATGTTTATTTGTATCTAACAAATGGCGTCGTATAACTGCATACAAAACCCTTGCCTTATCTATTACATCATTCTACAAAACACAGTGACTTCATATTTTTTTAATCTAATGGATTCACTTCCATTATGGTCAATCATATCTTAACACAATAAATACTAGTTACAAAATACTAGGTATGGCAAAAGGTCAGCACAAAGAATAGGTGCGGTTCGTTTTGTCACACCATTTTAGTCTGAACGTTTTGTTCGTCTCCATCAGTCACGTGGACAATACTTTTCATTGTCATTACGTGACACACATTGTCATATTTTGCTGATGATATTTTGTGTTTGCGTGCTCGTCGCATTATGAGAATTTCTTGTGATGTTATAATCACAGAATATGTACTTGATATACGTACTCGTAGATCCATATAATTATAAGTGTAAAGTTTGTCCATCTTTTACAGCATTGAACAGGAATAGACTTGCATTTTTTGACCTGGAGATAGTTGAAGGGATGGAAAGTGCATAGGCGACTATTTGTTTAATTTGACCACCCACGTCCCTGAAATATGGGGGAAGTAGAAGCTAAAAATTGGTATGCGGACTGTTTATCACTAACAAATAGGCTTGCATCTTTTCCCATTTTGACCCAAAGCCAGTATTCAAGGTAGGAAACTAAAATCAATGGAAGATGTATCATCATACTAATATATAAATAACAGGAAACGGGACCGTGTTACCCCGATTAATGTATACTGAATGCTTAAGGCGTCATTGGCGGTCAAAGGTTAAACAATATCTATGAAAAATTTGCCTTAAACACAATGACACTTCTTTGAATATAATATTTATTCTTTGAATATAATATTATTATATTCAAGAAGTGTGTCATTGTTGAAATATTTTAATATTTCAATTTTTGGTATGATTATCGCTCGTGCCGAAGTCACTAGCGCGTTTTGCTGCGTCATCAACATCAGCTCATTAAACGTCCCCAACGAGGGACACGAGCCTATCCGTACCCAGGTGCATAGACTGAGTCGTCCACGCGAGCCCAGTGCGATTGGTCGACTTCACGCACAATCTTTTGAATCTCTTCGTGGGCGCGCGCAGGCTTTCCCGAAGTTTTGCTTCACCGTAAGAGAATAAGTCATATAATTTCGAAAATTCGTTAAACTTTGGTAGTGTCGGGATTTGAACCTTCACGCTCACAATCGAAGGCAACAGTCCACACCATTATGCACTGACACGTTTGCTGACGTTCGCACAAATCACGCAGCTACTATCATCAGAAAATTAAAAATATTATCTCTAGTCCCTCCTATAAGCAATTAATTCCTTAGGATGATAGACGTGAACAACCAACCAATATTCCCATAGCTATGATATGAAGTGGCACGTAATAGAATAGTTGATTAAAACAATCAATGGAGCTCGTCTGCGAATTACCTGACAGCAAGTAATAATATAATTTAAAAGCCGGCATCCCAAGGCGTACTTGATTGAATACACTAATCATGACGTCGATCAACGTGCTAAACAAAAAAATCCAGGAATGATAACTGATTACGAAAATGTATTTTATCATTCAAACAAAAATTATAAAATCAAATATCCTGACACTCACACACCCACCTAGCCCCAAGTTAAGCGTGAAGCTTGTATTATAGGTATTAACACTGATTAAAATACTATATAGTTTTTTTGTAATATTTACATAAATAGAAATAGATACATAAAATTATACATAGAAATCGTCGGTGGCTCAGTGGTGGGGACTGTCGCCTTCCTACCGGGAGGGCTGAGGTTCAAATCCCGACACGTAAATGTGTTTTCGAATTTTCGAAAATATATGTACGTTATCCGACGCTCTTACGGTGAAGGAAACGTGAGGAAACCTTCATGCACGCCTGCGAAGAGATTCGAAGGTTGTGTGTGAAGTCGTCAATCCGCACTGGGCGCGTAGACGACTAAGGCTAATCACTAGGCTTAGTCGTCTAGCGTAGGCTCGTGCCCCTCGGTAGGGACGTTTGAGTTATGATGATGATACATAGAAACGGTCACACAATCCAAACAGACACGTTATGCACACAAATATTGTACAGCGTGGATCGAATCCGGTGTAATAGCCGACGTCTCAACCCTTACATCAAATGCGATAAAATTATTTTTCATTAAATTAATATCACATTTCTATCGTCATACATTTTTATTTCACTCCTGCCTCGTACATCCGCAAGAATTAATCTATTTGTTTATTATATTGTATCAGTCATTACAATTTTACTACCTGTCCTTTTATCGCCAATACCAAGGTATCTCCTGACACGTGGAAACTTAGACGTATACACGCAATAAAGTAGAGCTTCCATCACTTTGCCTCGCCTATTGAATTTCTAAGAACATAAAAGCCGAATTGAATGACCGACGGCTACGCCCGGGTTTATAGTTAGATCAATAAAATATACATCGTCCCTTCTATAACATTTTGAAATAATGCTTAACATTTATAAAATAATTTTGTTTCTTATTACAAGAACATATTTTTGTATAATGTGTATGTAGTCAAAGTACCATATTTGTGCTAACATAATAATTACATTTTTTTTCCCTCTTTCAGATTTACTGTGTGAACTATTATACATAAAGCAGGTAGTAAATATTACTTTTACTAGGTGGTAGGCTCGATACTGAGTCGTCTAGGTGGATATAATCGCAGAGCCAGATATCGTCCGTGAAATAGAAGTATTTTACACTTTTGTTTCGGGATAAGCACTGCATAGCAAAATTACGGTATAAGATAGCATCTGTTGCCTTGGGTGTCGATACAGTGCGGCATTAATGGAGAATAATAACTGTCTATCAGTTGTTGGTCCCTTTAATGCTTCTCTGTCATGAGAGGTATCACTTACCACCAGGTGAGCGTCCTGACCGTCCAGTACCTTAGTAACATAAAATAACATAGCTAATAATAAAAAAAAGAAATACTTGGTTTAAAATTAATTACTTTAAAATTATTTCAATTTTGTTTTAATCAATAACTATTATTTTTCTTTGCATGAAAATGCGTGTTTTATTTCATAGTAACATATTTCAAACTGATGTTTACAAATTAGTTTTTTATACGCATTACCTCTGGTTAATTACTGGTAAATATTGAAAAGAATATCAAACTCCTTACCAACATTTTCTAATTATGTATGTATATTTCATTTTAAATAATCTTTATTTTGTATTCACTTAACCTTTGAACGCCAATAACAGCTAAAGGCATCAGAATAATAGACTTTCTATTTTGTCTGGATTCCTGGCGTACACCGTATAGTGGAAGGGCCATGCCTTGGCACGAATAGGCCAGCTCGACCAGACTAATACACGTACCACGGTCTACGACCTCACAGAAACAAAAAAAACGTGCATCAATGCTTTTCTTATGTTTACCCGTGTGAGTGAGGAGCCTCATAATCCCTTGTCTATTTTTAATGAATTTACCATACATTACTTATATGTACCGGTTTCACTGTATTTTTGCTATACATACCCCAAATCCTGAGAAACTTACTTTCGCGATAAACCAATTCGCCCGTATAGTTATAAAGTTAAGTTTATTCACGCGACAGTTTATTGCAACGACCCGCACTAGTTTAATGGCCGACTGTGGTTATCCAATGCTCTATTAAATTTAATTCGATTCATTTGTCTCCGCGTTTCGCTCCGGTAAATTATCACGTTCAACTGATGTACGAGTAACCCAAATATTGATTCGGTATACGGTTTTAATGATTGCAATACAAAGGTTTATTTTTAATACTGTTGTTGACAGGTGTTTTTTGCTTAACCGCATGATTTTAGTACTTAGGCTCTCTCAGAACAGGTATTTGCAGTTTCAGATTTCTATTCTTAAAAAAAGGTGTGATGAAGAGTTCTTCTGTAGAGGGCCCTGAAGTAAGTAACATTGAAATTAGTTATGAACCATATCTAGAGATTTTAAAGATTTCATAAACAATTCAATTCATCTTTATGCTTAGTACTTTTACGTTCTTTATATAGACGCAACGCCCGTGTGCCATAAGTAAAAATTGCATCTTGACGGTCACACGCGACTTGAGAAGCCGTAGCAGTGAATAAGCCTATTAAACTCGGTCGAGGCCAAGTTTACAAA
>PQWD01004184.1:0-68680 GCA_019425675.1 Leucinodes orbonalis
CGAAGCTGCGACTACGATCGGCAGGTTTGTATCTCCTTACTTAAGATGAATTTTAGGAAACCACCCTGGCGAAGTCTCACTATTTTCAATACAATTTTAATAAACAATCAGTGATTATGATCATGAAATAACTTAATGCCATTGATGGTCAGCGGGAACTGTCGTTTATAATGAGTACACTAATAATCTCATTCTTTTTTATTTCAGTTGCTGAAATGAGACGTACATTCTTAAGTATCAGTACCTATCCTTGACTAGTGCTCTGCTTGTGTTCCTTTAATCCGGAATACAGCTCTAGATTCCTATAGCGTAGGCAATTATTATGGCAGGAGAAATATAATTAAGTAACCGTGGTAGACTACCTATTTCACACGTGCTCCCTCAGTGATTGGTATATTTGCCAAATTGGGACATAAGTCATGATGTCACTTTTTCTCTTTCAAGGGTACCGTTACCTATCGGTAACGTTACGGGTAACGTTACCTATCTCAAAAGGTTTATCGAAAGAAATATGTAAGATTGAGGTTCTCATACAATAATTGAATTTTCGGTCTATGGTACTTAATTAATGCAGGAGACTTTCAATAAAATTATATACCTAAATTTTTTTTCAAGTTCATAGTCATACTCGTAAGTTTAGTTTCAATGAATCGCTAACTTTAGCCTCCTATTAAAAGTAAACTTTGTGACTCGTTCGCACCTAGGTGGCGGATTACGCTCTAGAAACGGCTGGCGGGCGTATATTGGATACCGGCGATACCACTGAACACTTCATATACGAGTCCCCAGTGAGCTGGGCCCTTCACGTGTTGACCTCTTTTATGTGCCGGGAATGCCTCGGCGCGAGCGCTATAATCCGTCCTGGTTCTCTGCCAGGCGAGTGCTGGGCATTCAAAGGTCCTCATGGAGAAGCGACCATTCGGCTGCTAGGTACAGTCCACATCACCGGCTTCAGCATCGAACATATACCAGCACATATATCTTCTACCAAGTATGTGCCTATTGTTACTAAAATAGTAGATAGTGTTGTACTTACAACTTGTACAGCCTACGATGCAAGCAAATCCTTGAATCTTCGTAGGTAGTTTATTTTGTGATTAATTGAAAATTTAAAAATATTATTGCAAGCCATTCTGTGCTTCTGAAGGCATGTGGGTACCTACTAAACTGCGGTTTTTTGCTTAGGTAGATTTTAAGGTATGGTAAATTTAATTTACAAGATAGATTATTCTCACTCAAAAACGGCCCGCGGCAAAATTCTGCCTATCGCGTCAGTTGGGCAGAATTTTCATTCATAATCACGTCGCTCGCTACATTTTGTACTCTTTCTATGACGCGTTATGATAAAAAAATTTAATGAATAATTTTACGTTCTAAGTTAGTTTATCTAGTTTGTTCATTGTTTATCCAATAAGAGTACCATTGAATACCATGATGTTGTCAATTGTTTAAACCAGAAGTTTAGTAGATATACGACCATTACACCATTGAGCACTGCTATACCATGAAGTCTACATGATACATTTTATTGTATTTACTTATCGCTATTATGTGAGCGTCGGTGGCTCATTGGTGTGAACTGTTGCCTTCCGATCTGGAGGACTCAGGTTCAAATCCCGCCACGTATCAATCGCATTTTCGAAATTATGTGTACGTTTATCCGACGCTCTTACGGTAAAGTAAAACATTGTGAGGACACCTATGCACGCCTGCTATGAGATTTAAAGGTCGTTTTTAACATTTTTTTTTAATTATATTTTTGTATTCATACAAGAATAAATAAATGTGCAATTAACATGTAAATGGAAAAAATACCCTAAGGGGGTAAATAGTTCGCGATGCTATTAGTTTGTCTCTACATTAGTCTTTTAGTTATATATACTCCATGATTCGGATTTGGCCTGCGTAGTTGGCTTCAAACTCCTATTTGCAATGCTGTGTGGGAAGGCCTGCCATACAGTGGGACGTTATAGGCAAATGATGATGATGATAATGAAATTCTCCTTAATTAAGCATAACAATACACAGTAACAAGTCAAATAAATTGTTTGCTAAAGTTTTTCATGACCCGATAAACAATGCATTAATAATGCCAGTCATTTCTGTAAACTATACAAATAAATCCCTATTAAGGGCAAAAAAAGCAACTGTGATATAATTTATTATTAAACATGTCGGAGTGATTAAAAAGTATTCATACTTAAGTGCTTAATAACAAACGAACGTTCATCCACCACGCGTTCTTAATGTTTTTTAAATATTTCCCAGGGAGATATCCTCGGCGCCGCGTTTAATACAGATTGATGGATTGGAATATCGGTCTGACCCGTACCCGCATGACTTCGGCACCTTCGAGTACGATAAGGACGGCAAGCCGATCCAGTACTTTCAGGTGCAACACCCGACTAATAAAGGGTATTATATGGTACGTGTGAAAGTGCTCACTAACTGGGGCCATCCGGTGTACACATGCGTGTATCGTGTCAGGGTACACGGGGAACTGGTGCCGGGACAGGTGCCGAAGAGTACCGTGGGCAACGACGGTGAGCTGAGAATTGAAAATGAGTAAATCTAAGGAATAATTCACAAGGTCGTTTGCGAAAGTAGATACTCTAAGTTTAGCTCGCAAGATGTCATGATCACATAGGAAATCATATTTCTATGTAGGTTTTTGCTATATAAAAATATAATTTGCATTACATGAAAGCAATTTCTACATTGCACCTAGTATCTACATAGATCTCCTTTTACTTATTCTTTACGTAAAAGTCTTTTTTACATCTTATAATTTTATGTAAACTATTCGTTTGTAAATCAATAAATAATCTTATTGACATTTATGTTTACTTTAAACCCCCCATTTAAAAGTGCAAAATCACATCAAATGTAGGTGATTTATAACGGTGGACATTGATTGTAGAGAACCCTTTTGCACAAAAGCAATAGGTAGCTGATATTTTTTCCTCAATATCCATTACTTTCGGCCATTTGAGCCAGGTGCCCGGTTAGGTTATTGTGCCTTGCACAAAACGGTAGAAAGCCAGTCATAGATGTTAATCTGGGTGTCCGGCAGCTACGCTATAAAAATGCACCTATTGTGTAGTGGACAAAGCGACAAAGCACATAAATTAACATGAGTAAAGTGATCATGAGCCCCCGCTGCGAGCGCACTAATGGGTTGACCGGAGCTCTGTATGGGATAGGTTTTCGTGCGGTCTTGCAAAGGATTCAAAAAGCATTTTTTTATCTTGGCTCTAAATGATCAGGAACAAATTGATAATTGCATATTTGTGGCAAAAGTAAGATGAAAAATATTGTAATTTTCTATACGTTATCAATCACAGTCGATACGTTAAATTTAAAACAATTGTAAACTCAATATTATGCAAAAAATATTTGCTTCTCTTAGTGGTTATCTACTATACTACAAGTATCCTTTACGTGTATAGGAAAGATAAAAAGAAATTGTTTAATGCCGAGCCTAATTTATTGAGGTAATGGAACAGTGCTGTTTTGTGATAATACGAGTAGTGATATTCACTAATATGTATTATGTAACCACTTTAAGTAACTTCTTTTAATGCTTATGTTTAGAATGTGGCAAAGTAACTAGGTATCAACGGACCTGACTGGAATTTATGTAGGTACGAGTGCCTATTTGTAGAGTTTTCTGAACTCTACTAACAGACACTCGTACTTAGATACGAATAAGTAAAAATAAAACCGAAAAAGTTGAAAGAAAAAATAAAGCCAAACATTTATTCTCTAATAGTACTACCACAATTGAACATGAACAAAAACAACATCTACACAAATAATAAAATAAGGAAAAATTACAAAATTTGAGAAAAGAAATAAATGAAATACAACAAGACAGTGCAATATTTTATTGGTCAAATGACCCTGCCTTAGCATTTGCTGCTGTGTGTTATTTTGAAAGTCATGTTTAAACGTTTTCATTAATTAAAGTACGGCAGCGTTGGTTTTCTTGCAGAGCCTAAGTGATGCGGAGTTAATACAAATATGTTGCTGGTTATTCACTATCCAATGCTTCACTATTCATACATGTCAAATTACACGTTATTATTGAAGAAGGATAACACAGCGATAATGTTCCATAAAGTATATTTCTGTCCTTTTTTGTCGCTGGGAACATTGTACAAATTTTCTTTCTTTCTTTTATGTCATAAGTGCGCTCACCTAGTGATACGCCTGACCATGACAGAAACAGTGTTGAAGGAAATTAGTAACAGTAGGTAGTATTGTAGAACCCTCGTCCCGTTAACAGAAGTGCAAAACACTCCTATTACGCGGGACCATATCTGGCACTACAGTGGTACCTACCTAGAAGACTACCACCTAGTAAAACTAATGATTAGAGGCTTGGCTCGGGAAAAGAATTGTCTTGGCCGTAATAGTTTTTAAATAGGCTACATTTCATATATATCTTTGAAACAGATAGATGACACAAGAAATCTTATTATTGTAGCTTTGTTATTTGTAGCAGGCCGAGGAATTCATTTATTGCCAATAAATCTTATACTAAGAACCATTTTAGGTGCCCACTTCTTAGATGATGTTCAAACGTTGCCAACGCAAAACAAGTTTATTCTTGATTACAAAAACAGAAGTTATATTTAAGATGATTTTATCAACGACAAAATTGTTTTGTCATAAAGTATATCTCAATACAAAGGACAAGCGGAAAATCAGAGTACCTACATTATTGTCACGATTACACGGTAGCCGTTACACACACTGAAGCGCAATTTTTTTCTTGTCTTAATTCACAGAGAGACCTTTTGACAAATAGATAGAAGTCGTAAAGGGTGAAAGCATTTCTCCGTGTAATGTATCCACTCTACGGCCGCCGCCTACGTGTACCTACTCAATATTAATGATGTGATCTTAGTTCAAATCATCCCTCGTAGTCCATCTTGACACTTATTAATGATCAACATTTGGTGTCCGAATTCATTTGTTAGTCACTCATTTGCGTCACAATAAGCAAACGTTGATGTTATTCAGATCAATACGCGTGCCGTAGTCCACATTCAACTCTTCACTTTAGGTGGTCGTACTTAAAGTTGCTTGTGACAAACCTCCTTGTTCATAAAAAAAACTTGTTTTAAATACGTGGGTTTCAATGTTTTTTAGTTTTTATGCTCTTTTCCAGCATTGTTTGTAAATCTTTGGTATAAAAACGAATATCATTTTACACTTAGTGTTTTCCTAATTTACACTCTAACATTTACAAATCGATCACTACCAGAAAGTCTACTAGAAAAGTCATAAGAGGTCTTTGAAAAACAATAGTTAGTTTATTCTATATAAGTAAGAGACGCTTTTTTTCATAAATTTTGCTTACTTTTGTATCTACATTTTGTATTACTTTTCATAACAATAAAATTCATTTGTAGAGTACAAACGCAATCAAAAATATTAGCATACAAGGTGACAAAATACATCTTAAAAGTTTAAAAAAAACAATAAGTTCTATACAATACATGTTATTATTAACATTTAAACAACTACCGCTTTATTAATCTGTTAAAAAAATGGCCAAATGCTAGTCGGATTAGCCGCAAGGGTTACGTAGCAGCAAGTTACATAATACAATATAATTATTTACTTAGGCACCTACTACAGATTTTGCATTCGTTGGAAAGGTCTCGGACTCCGTGAGGTTTATGGCAAATAAAATTCAGGAAAAATTTCAACAGAAAAGCGGGAAAATCTTTTTTCAGATACAGCGACATCTCTGATACATAGCATGTACTAGAAACCAATATTTTAAGTAGATGGCATCTTTTGATCACCAAACGAATCCATCTGGTGGCGAAACGGAGTTCGCTGGGTTTGCTAGTATTATATAAAATATTATATGAGTTTAATTGTATAAACAATGACCGGTGGTTACTGCCTATTCTCCCTATAGCTATGCGGTTTTGGAAGGCCTGTACCCTGCAGTGGGCCGTTATAGGCTGAAGATGATGATGATTTTAATATTCTAAACCAAACAGGAGAAGGAGTGTGGGTGGCTCATTAGTGTGGACTGTTGCCTTTCGATCTGGAGGCTGCAAGTTAAAAAAAACCATTTAGTTGCTAATTATACTGGTAATAAATATCAGGAAAGAAAAATGAAATATATAATCATAAGTCAAATGATAAATCCTTATATCGACTATAGGTACAAGCATGCACACGTGAAAAAAAAAATTGCGATCATTGTTTTTATATTATGTTGTAATTAATATAATTGGTGTATACAATTTTGCAATATTGCAAAACACAAGATGAAGTGGAATCATTATTTTTCGAAATATATTAGTAGTACCTACTCCCTCTCTATTTTGATCTAGTAGCTACGAGTATTTCTATAACTTTTACAAATGCTTCAAAGCCTTATTTGATATCTACACAAAGCACAAAGCGTCTGCCGCCAAAATATTTGACAATATTAATATATGAGACGCGATGACGCCGTGAAAGGCTTGCGAGAAAGGATTACTGGCAATACTTTTATGGTTGAGTACTTTTCTATCTGCGCTCCGGCGAGCTTTAGGCGCGCTTCCGCATTCCTCTTTACAAGGAATAAGCGATGAGCGATTTCTGTCTAAATAAGCTTGATAGTTTAATTCTCACCTTAAAGATAGGATATTCCTTACTAGCGAGTAGCGACAAGGAATAGGAATCGGCGATACCTACTTCCGAAGTCCTTGGGAAAGCTCCGTAGGCTTGCTTTGTCCCGTTTGCTGTTCGGCAGGATGCAGCGCAAGCGGGTGAGGTTTGGCTTAGGTCCCGGGAGTATTTTGCAGGGTCCTCTTTATAACCTAACAACTATATTCATAATCAGCCTTTATCGTGCCACACAGAGACAGAACCACTGAGTCAACTACCACACAGCATGGCTATGGGGAGTTTGGGTCGCATTCCAACCCGTGGTAATTGTTGACGACTACCATGCTATGAATCATATAAATTATGAATTACAAATACACATACAATTAAAAATTAAATAAACGATGAAATGTTATATAGGTTCGTAGATACATACATGAATGTGCAAATGAGGTGCGTTGTCTAGTAAACTGGATCAAGGCTTTCCTGCTATAGTGGTGTTTTGGAAATTTTGTCTTAGCATGCTAGCTCTCGATTATGGCAGAAAGTACCACTTACATCCAAGTTAATATGGGACATGGAGAAGAGAAGCCTGAGGCTACCATTGGGAAATTTTGCGAATACCACTGGCGATAATCAGGATTTAATTTCCCATTTATACACAGTGGCGACAAAGTAAGTGCCGACAATTGAATGGGAACAGACCGAAACATCCCATCTAGTCTATTTAATAAATTTTTCATATCTAAATAAATTTCCTCATTTTTACACTTGCACCACACGGAATAGTTGAATGTATGTAGGTGTCGTTAAGGGATTCGTTTTAAATAGCCTCTAAAGCCTTTGTTTGCGATATGCTTTGTCCCGAGACTTCGGAAATGCTCTCGTGCTCGCGTCGGTGAGTTCGCAAAATAACCTTCTCAGGAAATGCGATTTTAACAGCGAAAACATCGGAGAATTACATGTCATCAGAACACACTTCGTTGCCTCCGGGCAAAAGGGTGTCGTTGTCGTGCCCTTACCCTTTCTGGAATACTGTTTTATACAAACAATCAATATAAAGAACATTTCTATTGAATTCCGATACGAGCTTCTTGTTGTAACTAAATGCACGTTTTTTATTGCTTTAATCCGATGTGGTGTCGTAGCGTTTGTTGGTAAGTATGTTTAGGTTAAGAAACATACACGTAATGTATTAGGTAGGTTTAGTAAAAGTAAGTATTATGTTTTATGTTAACGTTTATGATAATAACTTATAACTATTTTAAAATTAAGCGTCGGTGGCTCATTGGAATGGACTGTTGCCTTCAAATCTGCAGGGTGCAGGTTCAAATCCCGCCATGTACAATGTATTTTCGAATTTATATGTACGTTTAACTGACGATCTTACGGTGAAGAAAAACATCGTCAGGAAACCTGCGCACGTCTACGAAGAGATTCAAGGATTGTGCGTGAAGTCAGCCAATCCGCACTGGGCCCGCGTCAACAACTAAGGTCTAATCACCCTGTACGGGTAGGCTCGAGCCCCTCGGTGGTGATGTTTAGGAGATGATGATCATGGTTTTTAAAATTGATATTTATGTATAACGTCACTCAGCGTGCCATAGAGCGTGCGATGCTCGGAATATCTCTGGCGGACAGAATCCATGATGTTATCCGATGGAGAAATAAGGCCGTGGACACTGCGAGAAAGATTGGCACACTGAAGTGGAATTGGGCGGGCCATGTGCCCAGACGATCCTATGGATGGTGGAGCTGGAACGTCATTGATTGGAGTGGAGACATCTTTTGGGCAAGCGTAGTGTGGGACATCCTGTGGCGCGGTGGTCCCATGATTGCGAAGGTTGCCGGCAGAGGATGTTCTCGTATGTGGATTGCTCAGAATCAGAATGCTTGGCGCACTTTGGGGGCATATGTTCAGCAGTGGGCGAATGTTAGCTGATTGATCGATATGAATTTAGACCTTATAAAATATGTTTTAAGATTTGCAATCTTAAACAAGTATCGTGTAACCCCTTGTCTATTACGGTATCACCAGGAGAAATCTGATAGCAGTGTCTTTATTCTTATTAGACTCGTTTCGTCACAGTCGAACGATTATTATTAAATAAATAACACAAAACATTTTTTTTATTTAGGCCTAAGCCTTACATAATTAGGACGTCATTCAAGAAAGTCCGTCGTAGAAAGCGATGAGTTGACAATAAATAACAACAATACAAGTTAGTATAAGATGTAATTAATAATAAAGTTCTCCGAAATAAGCTTGGGTGTACGTAATAATAACGTTATTCGCTCTATGAAAGAGTTAGATTCCGTGGGAACCGTCCATGGGTAATACTAACCAATCCTATCATAATTTACTTTAATATCATAATTGTGCCTTCCAACAACTGCATTCGGACAATGCGTTTCGAAATGCGAATGTGGGCACTGGCGATTCCTAACTCATTATATGTTCGAAGGGTTGGCGGCAGGTACGTCCGTATGGCGCGATCAGCCCTTCATAATTTAGAAAAAGAGCCATTTATTAAAGCCCTTGGTAATTATTGGGACGCCATTCCGACATATTCGCTACCTGCCGACAATTTGCCATTCGGCCCTTTGTCTGGCGGTGTGGCGCCCTAAAGGGTTTTAATTTTAAATGTGGC
Organism: Leucinodes orbonalis; assembly: GCA_019425675.1. Classification (NCBI taxonomy): domain Eukaryota; kingdom Metazoa; phylum Arthropoda; class Insecta; order Lepidoptera; family Crambidae; genus Leucinodes; species Leucinodes orbonalis. Next base: position 9,273 of record PQWD01004184.1, read on the forward strand.
GTGTAACTATTACACCCTTTATTCGTAAATTTCTCTTTCGCGGTGGTTAGCTCGCTGGACGCAATATGGCGCGTTTTTTCACCTCACAGGCAAGGGTGAGCAATTAAGTGGATACAACATTACCATTGTTGAGTTTTTGCGGTTGATCAGTAATTAATTTTGTACAGGAATTATTTCACTGCATTGTTCGAATAATTGGAGTAGCTAAAATTTTTGTAGTTACATTCGTGTGTTTAGGTTTAATGTAACTGAATATTTTATTTATCAATGCATTCTAGAGTTAATTATGTATGTGCAGCTGTGTACGGTAATAAGCTTAAGCGAGTAAATTTTGTAAGTGCTTGTTTATACGAAAACGAACACAAATTATTCGAACAACGGCAAATATCTACTTAAATTACTACATAAAATAGGTCGCAAGGTTGATGATGAAATGGGCAAACTTGATTACCATGATTGATAAAGTGGACTATAAAGATACTTATGCATATAATATACATGGTTGCTACTTCGACATAAGCTAATATGGTTTAAAATTCAGACACCAGTAGATCTTCTTACAGATAGATTCTTAATATTATCTCATAGTATCATAATATCCTTATTATCAATATAATATGAATGAATTTAGCTAGACAATAATAGGCAAGTTGCAAAAATCAAAGAGCGTCCACCGATTTAAATTACATTTACTTATTTTGCTTTAAATAACAATTTTTATTTCATCTTATATTTGTATTTAGTACATGATATGACCATACATAATTATAAGTGCTTACCTAAATATCGTCTAAAATATGCATACAAAAATAATCACTAGTACAAATTCCTTTTATTACTAAGATATTATTTGGGAAAGTTATATAAGGTCCAAATTTATAGATACGTCCATCAGTAACCTCAATATGAATATTATACAAATGGTTCTATGATAGGACAGTGTAATATTATACTCGGAAATTACACGAGCGACAGTCCAGCGAGTGCGGGCAAACAGTGGCGCGTCCATCTCGTCAGTTTGCGGGCAAACAAGGATCGAATGAATACCGAGCGAGCGTGTTTGCTTCGCGGATACCGTTTCACCAACAAATACACTCGTTTTATTTATTTATATAGCCTACCACTACCGCCCCCGGCTAATGCAATGCAGTTGCTATGACGACTGCACCCGTCACGCACACACGTGAAGCGCAAAAAAATAACGGGAAACAGAAAACTCACTCGACTTCACCCCGGTTCCTGTCGTCGTGAACGTCCGAGAGTTTCCCTTCTTTCAAACATAATTTATGGTCTCTGGGAAATAAACATAAAAAATAGAAAAGGAAAAACGACAGCACGCACGATAAAAAAGCTCGTCGTAAAAGTGCGAGGGTAGCGGGGTGGCGTCGCGGCGGCGGGCGGTAACCCTTCCGCTGCCGCCCGCCGCCCCCCACTCTGCACACCCAAAGGGTTAGGGCGACTAACCCTTTCCACTGCGTTATATAGACCCTTTATACATTCGTATTGCTCTCATGAGCCCTTGAAGATTGTTTCAGGGAGAGTATATTATTTATGTACCTACATATAAAAGTTTGTACGCTTATTAGATACAATCTGGTAAAATCGTTGTCTAGCTCGATACAAAAGTCTTATATAATTTACTATTTGTTTTTTTTCTGCTACAGTGTTTGTGAATTCCATTATTAAGGTTACCAAATTTACAAACATAAGTATATTGTTCTAAGTAAAACATGATGAGAATATTATTTTTTGTCTAAACTACCGGTTTCTGAAAAAGATATTTCATGTTTATTGGGATTCACAGAACACTTATGACAACAGCTCATACATGAATTTTAGAAGTACTTCGTAAGAAGCGATTACTCGCTTCTCTAAATGATCATTAAAAATATGTCCAATGTCTTGCACAGATATGGGGTGGTTATAAGTTGCATATAGTACCTCGGCTGGTCAACTGGCACGTGGTACATAAAAAGCAGGCTCCCGAGAGAGACATTGGCCGGTGGTGTCGAGGATGACGGCCGTAACGAGAGTTTGATGTAAATGCGATCCCGGAGACCGACTCTCGGTTGTAGGCGCAGGCGGCCCACTGCGCCTGTGGTCACCAATTATTGTCGCAACGAATCGGGACTGACGAAGTAAACTTTATTTTGTATGACTTATGAAAGACTGTATTTAGGGTATAAGTAGTAACGATATTTAAATAGAATATCTGAGAAAAATACAAAATGGTTCCATAATTCCATAATCGTCGAAATATTTTTATTAATAGTGTTTCGATGTGCTCAATCTTTTGAAACATTTCGAAAGACTCTTTCTAATGTCCGAATCGTGCTTGTGAAAGCGAATAATATCTGGCCAGTGAAAAAACGCATCGCAAGAACTCTTGAAAATGGTTAGTGCAAATATTGTAAATAAGAAGATACTTTTAGAATCCACTCTTGTCATGGGGTTTACCTTCTTCCAAGTGTGATTTGCATCAAGTTTGAGTTTTGGCAAAATTTGTAGTTCTCAGATACTAAATAATTTGGTATTTTTGAATGGGGCAAAATTATTGATGGAATTCATACCGACGTAATTTATGCAATTTTAAATTGTTTTTATGCATTTTTAAATTGTTTATGCTTTGGGCGAATCATGGCCATATATTCACGTGCAGTTAAAAGAATAAGTATACTTTAATTATCATGATTATAAAATATACAATACTGTTCAAGTGTTTAATTGTTTGTTTTAATTTTCAGAGTGAGCATTTATTTGAAATTCTGTTCATGTATTTGACTGTGCTAAGTAAATTAAATCCATAAAAATGGAGATGTCCCACGCGTCCCGCTCGCATGGTAACCGTACTTGCAACTCATGCACGCAGCTCCGGCGACCGTCCGTCTGGCCGCCCTCCCATCTCGCCCTCCGCCCCTCCACGCACTAAACAACCACATACAAATATGTAGTTAAGTCTCCACTCTCTAGAGACTACGCTTTTGTCGATAAATAAAAAATGTTGATGTCTCGGCCGTTTGAAAATTTTCAAAATTAACAATATTTTTTGCGTATATTCTTATACAAATGCGAGTAACAGCATAGTATAATACAATCAATAACGAGATCAAGTTTAACATAGTAGAATAGTGCTTTTAAAGACTAAAGGTGCTCAATATTATTCAAGTATTTTATAAATAATCCTAAAATAAAATAAACTCTAATGAATTTTGGTAAAAGTAGGTATTATAAAAAATTATTAACTACTTAACAAGGTAGTTTATAATGATGAAATTAAATTTATATATGTATAAATAGTGATATTAACAGTTAACAAGGAACAAGTACACAGTAAGTGTACATAGTAATGACATTAATTATATCCATGCCCGGTGAATTTGTGAAGCCCACAGATTTCCCAATCGGATGTCTGTGGTGAAGCCCATCTGCGCAAAAAAGCAAAAAGTCCATAAATAAATATATTTTGAAATCAGTCCTTATATCTACGTGATAGTTTGCTTTTTTTTTAATTTCATAAAAGTATAGTGCGCTAACTCTCCACTATCGATATCGACATCGAGAAAACTCGTCTCGGCCACCGCGTCTCATGATTTTTTACTTTGTTTCCGCCCACTGTCCGCCCGTCGCCGTTCTGCTTTTTGGCAATCTTATTTATTGCCGATATCCAGCCTCAGCCGGAGGAAAACTCACATCATGTTAATTTCCTGTGCCGGTCTAACTTTGGATATATCTTGGACGCGATCTGCTGAATATATAACGTTAAAGTATTAATCAACTGTCTTATAACTGCAAACACTTTTGTCTTTATTAGAAGTTAAAAAAGAAAGAAAATCTGGACTAGTTGGTAATTTTAACTTTTGTTAAGGTTAGTATTCATATTTGAAAGTATCATTTATCACCTTAGATAAACACTAAACTAGATGCACAATGACGAAGAAATATCAACCATAAAATGTCCAAGCTGCTTGACACATAAGTAGACTCATTGTTATATTACGACATAAAATGATTCATATAAATTTTGACCTTAACGCGTCATTAAAAGGGTACCAAATTAAAATCACGAGCATACTACTTGTATTCATAATCACTTCGCTTGTTACATGTCACTATGACATGTAACAAGCGAAGTGATTATGAATGAAAGTTCTGCCCAACTGACGCGATGGGCAGAATTTTGCTGCGGACACTTTTTGAGTGAGATTGTGTATCTAGTAAGTTTATTGTTTACCTAAGTTTATCACTTACATTTTCCAAACATATTTCTTCTATTCTGAGATAGTCTTAATTATTCTTCTATTTAAGAACCATCCTCAAATGCTTTGCTTACGAGCGTTGTCAATGCATGATTGTGTATACATTGTTATGAAATTTTATATAAATGCAGGTTTGGAAACACATAATTTCATATGCACAATTTTAGTACATCAAAATTAATTTAAAAAAAATGTGACGAACGTGGAAATCGATTAAATCATTATTTTAAATCACAAGGATCCTTTTTATTTATATTAATATTCTTAATACCATCAAAAGTAATGTATGCTGGCATATTTATTCAATTGTATACTAAAATAGAAGTATGTATCTGCACAGTTACCTATTAAATCGTTAAACCTGAGGTAACCAGCATGACAAAGATGTAAATACATACACTTATTTAGATCAATATTTAGTTTTTTTTAAGTGAAATTTGTATTTCGTTTCGTCGTCAAAACGTACATTATACATTCAAAACATTCAAACGATCTCAGTTATTATAACCCTGATAAATAGACATAATGACTGCATCAAACACCAAAGTTGTTATACTGAAATTTAAAAACAATTTTTTGCTAGGTTCCTTAATTTTTTTATTGTAGGAACCTTGTTAGATTAATACAGGTTTAAAATGGTGATTACTCATCGGGCGCCTTGAACAGTAGTAGCCCGTGCCACCGCCACGACATTCAGAGGCATGTGTTTGTAGAGCAGCCCATATTAATAAAGCGTGTTTTTATGCGAAGGGCTCCATTCTCGGCCACTTCACTTATTTAAATTCCCGTTTTTGTAACAAATTTACATTAGATTCCACACAAGACGGGATGTCAAGGTACAACGGGGAGAGGACATCGTGTCCCTTCTTGTGTTGTAAATTGGGGGTCATACAAAAACCGTTGAGCCCTTACCGGTCCCATAACGTCCAGCCGCTCGGCCGTGATGACTATGAAAAAGTACGGTTCTGCCTACTTTATTTTTTTATTTCGCCGGTGTCCATTCGATGCGAATAACAATTCGCGATTTTTTTCCTACAATCTCATCGATCGCCAGCAACCGGTGCACTGGATGTTTAAATTTTTGGGAAAAAAATGCTAAAATTACGAGGGGACGATTATAGACACATGCGCGAGCGAGGCAAATCTTCAGCCGGCGCGCGCTCACCGTTCATTGAAACATTATGGCTTTTTTAAACCGCCAGTAGTAACAGGGGAAGGGCATTTTTTAAAAATAAAATTCACTTTTTAAGTCAAAAACGTGTCCCCGCAGTTCAATTGTTGCGTGTCGGATGAGCACGAGCTCGATTTTATGTCTGGTAGGGATTTTTATTGCGTGTGTGTGCCGTGTGTCGTGCTTCAGTAGGGTTTGATAGATATGCATCGGGGCGTTCGGCACACGTCTCCACGCACAAACCCTTCACCTTGGCAGCGTCTAAAAAGTCACATTGTATGTAGTACTGAGCCGCGGGCGGAGCGAGACTAACTTTTAAGTACCATTTTAATGATATATCCTCGCAAGGGTTATTTGTCACGAGCCCTTTCGTATTTACACAGCAGCTTAACGTCAAAAACTGTATATACTTTACACAAAGACTTCAATTTTGCTTTGTTACAAAATAAAAAGCAGCACTCCAAATGTCGTCCCGTAATGTGATTTGAAAGAAATCAATGGTCCCGGTCCATGTTTGCATTATATATCACCCATAAAATAGAAAGAGAAAGTATTTTCTTTGGTCGCCGCTATTACATGGCGGATGTACGAAAAATATACGGTTGCTGAGGGCGACACCGAAAGAGGTGAACAAGTCACAACTACTTTTTACTCCTTCGCAGGGAGGGTGGGAGCGCCGCCTCCCGCACGCGGGGCCCCCAGAGATGAAAGTTTCGTGGGGTTAACGGAACCAACACATAGGCACGTGTGAGACAACAAACGCCGTAGTTACCTAACGTTCTATAAGTTTAATTGCGTCTTTTCAATCGATACTTTCACCGCTTTTGCTTTTATTTGACAAATGTCTACGTTCCGTCGCTTCATTCATTCTCCCTGGATAGATAATTGTTATTTGTCGTGGACTTATATATATTTGTATTGTTTGATTAAATATTTCATTTTGATGTGGTATACAGATTTGCGATGTATCAGCTGTATTAAACAGCTGCTAAAAAGAAACACGGAAAGGAAAGAAAGAAAGAGAGAAATGTACAAATTATTCAACGTACTACAGATTATCTTACTAATACATTTTTTACTAGTACTGTAATGTTTAAATGTATTCAGGGGGTTCTATAGTTTTATCAAAGTATCATAGAATTTCTGAAACATACAATTGATTATTCCCGGACAGTACGGGTGAGATACGAGATGCAATAGGTGTTTTATTGTTATGACGTAGGCGTTCATTGTCATATTAAAACAATGTATTTGATATTATAATAATGTTCATTGTTTTATTATATCTATTATTGACTTGAAATTTATATGTTTATTAAAATGTTCAAAATATGCTTAAAATTCAATGTTTGTGTCCGTTTATTAAGTGAATTAATGAGCACTAGGACGTCAATTACTGAACGATCGATGCACGGGTAATGCAGACTATGACATAGGTTCACCTATATTATGTGATTAGGTGCATTACTCTGACTGCAGCTCATGATTGATAATGGTATTCTGTCGAACATATTATTTGATTCTCATAATAGGTGATTGAATACATTAAAATATAAATTAATTAAAAATATATAAGAGCGTCGGTGGCTCAGTGGTGTGGACTGTCGCCTTCCTACCGGGAGGGCTGAGGTTCAAATCCCGACACGTACCAATGTATTTTCGAAAAATATATGTACGTTATCCGACGCTCTTACGGTGAGGGAAACATCGTCAGGAAACCTTCATGCACGCCTGCGAAGAGATTCGAAGGTTGTCTGTGAAGTCGTCCAATCCGCACTGGGCCCGCGTGGACGACTAAGGCCTAATCACCTATACGGGTAGGCTCGTGCCCCTCGGTGGGGACGTTTAATGAGCTGATGATGATGATGATGATGATATAAATTAATAATAATATACAGACTATACTTTTTTTTTATTACTACAGATTATCTTACTAATACATTTTTTACTAGTATTGTAATGTTTAAATGTATTCAGGGGGTTCTATAGTTTTATCAAAGTATCATAGAATTTCTGAAACATACAATCGATTATTCCCGGACAGTACGGGTGAGATACGAGATGCAATAGGTGTTTTATTGTTATGACGTAGGCGTTCATTGTCCATATTAAAACAATGTATTTGATATTATAATAATGTTCATTGTTTTATTATATCTATTATTGACTTGAAATTTATATGTTTATTAAAATGTTCAAAATATGCTTAAAATTCAATGTTTGTGTCCGTTTATTAAGTGAATTAATGAGCACTAGGACGTCAATTACTGAACGATCGATGCACGGGTAATGCAGACTATGACATAGGTTCACCTACTATTATGTGATTAGGTGCATTACTCTGATCTGCAGCTCATGATTGATAATGCTATTCTGTCGAACATATTATTTGATTCTCATAATAGGTGATTGAATACATTAAAATATATAAATTAATTAAAAAATATATAAGAGCGTCGGTGGCTCAGTGGTGTGGACTGTCGCCTTCCTACCGGGAGGGCTGAGGTTCAAATCCCGACACGTACCAATGTATTTTCGAAAAATATATGTACGTTATCCGACGCTCTTACGGTGAGGGAAAACATCGTCAGGAAACCTTCATGCACGCCTGCGAAGAGATTCGAAGGTTGTCTGTGAAGTCGTCCAATCCGCACTGGGCCCGCGTGGACGACTAAGGCCTAATCACCCTATACGGGTAGGCTCGTGCCCCTCGGTGGGGACGTTTAATGAGCTGATGATGATGATGATGATGATATAAATTAATAATAATATACAGACTATACTTTTTAGTACTGACTTTTTATTTATAATAATTTATTTATTTAAACCAGAAAGAATGAACATACTTATTGCTATTGACAAAGTTTGTCGATAAATTAACAATTGTGTTTTGCTGCCGGAACTAAAATAGGATATACCTGTGCTACTTATATACCGGCTACCTTCCATTGATACAATATAATTACCAACCGTTACATAAAGAAGATATTGTATATCACTTCTGAATCATCAAATTAAGCAAGTAGGTATTACCACTTCAGAGTTGATTCTACTGAGAAGCCTCATAACGATACAATCTATTTACTTTTACGAATCGCCAATAAGTTTATTTTAAACTTATTTCCATTCACACCTTTTTATACTTCAGATCGAAAGTGTACGTAGTAGGATTTCTCAAGGGAAGTAAGATTCAACTCTTAAATATTTGAATTCTCTAGATTTTTTATTTCTCATCATTTGTCATAAAATTTTCCGATACCATATATATACTGATATTTTTTATAAGCTGTACCATGTATTTAAAATTCAATCAATATTATAACAGTGTAAAGCAGCAAATATTTTCTTTCAATTAAAACATACAAAGAAAGGTTATCGAATAAAAGTAGTTATGGGCAGCGAAGCCGGGTGTCAGGCGGTGCGTGAACGGCCCCATGCGGCCGGCCCTTCGCCCTGCAAAAAGCGGACAATTGCACCGCGGATCTTTGCATAATCAATAGCCGGCCGCCATCATTGTACAGCCCATTGCTAGGGTGACGTACATAAAAAACACGTTACGGCTCTCATACATAGCCGGTAACGGTTCTCGTACATAGCCGGTAACGGCTCTCGTTATATATCTATTACACTTTATCACACCTTTGCCAGAAATACCTTATAAAACATACATTATTTAAGCATGAATACTTGACAGCCGATTGCGTAACAGTTTACATAAAGTTAAAATTTCCTGTATTTTACAAAGGTTTATAAAATTAACATAGAATGTTAAAGTATTTTTTTCACTAAAACCCAAACGAATTGTGGAAGATTTGGTCGTTATTGAACCCATATAGATAGGTACTTATGGGTTGCGTAATATACAAATCGATCTTCTAGAACTTTCGACGCTTCTTGTTTACCTGCTTACGCAAATTGAAATGAGATCTGTTCTCCGAAATGCGATAGGCAGGCACCCGTGATATAACGTCAGATTTTTCCACGCATTAGAATTCAGGAGAACGACATCTCTGTTTGATTCATGTCGATCAATGAGAAGCATTTGTCTGTTTCCATTAAATGTTTTTAAATCAGATACATGAGATATTTTTTACAGACAAGAGGTGTTTTTTGTTTAAAAACACCTCTTGTCAGACACAGACATTAGAAAAAATGGCAATACGTTGGATAAGATAAATTTATTGTAAATCACAGTCAATCTTAATAGAGTACCTACTTAAATAATGTGGTGATTGCCGATGAAGTCCAAGATACGATGAGGAAAAATGCAAGATGTTTATGAAAAATAGAGTTAACAGCAAATTATAATTAAAAAACATGTTATCATAGCTTCAGCGCAGTTCTCGTGAATACCAGTGGCTTAAAACTCAACCGATTTATTCCGGGCGCTCATTATTTTACTCTTTCAAACCGTCATTCAAACCTTTTGTAAGCGGTGGTTCTCCCAAAATACGGAAATCATCGGGCGGAATATTTAGTTTTGTCATCGATTACGCAAACTGTTTCAAGGGTGCCCGGCGATTGTATATTGTGAAAAAATATGAGAGCGTATAAAAACTGATGCAGCTGTCGGGTGGCACACATGCGAAATGTAGCGAGAGACGGGCTCAGGGCGAAACGGCGTAAGCGGGCGCGGCCGACCCTCCGCGCGCACGGGAAGGGTTTGCGCGGACGACGCCGACGCGCAAGCGCACGCGAACTAGCAAAAAACACTCACAATACGCACAATATCGCTGTTTTTGTTGTTAATACGGCGGATTGTTCGTAAATTTCCTTTCTTCGCAAAAAAATGTAATATCATCAACTCGTTCACGCCCGGCCTTTCAAAGGGAGCTTTTTGAAGAGGGAACAGAAATTGTTAAAAACTGGTAAAAAGTGGGTCAGAAAGGGGTGCTTTTAGAACTAGTAATCATTACCTCGCGTCTATCGATTGCCGTTATTATGGGAAAAAAATCCTTTCTATAAATCGACAGTTGTGCTTTAGGATCTCTTATTATTATCGATGAAATAATAGTGACTAGGATCAGTTACATCTTTAGAGGACTGCATGCTGGTAACAAGGCATTAATTGGAGTCTACCTTTCGCGGTAATAGAAAAATTTAATAACTTGTAGTAACCAATTTAAGCCTTTACTCTCTGCGACTTATCGTAGTCCACAGCTGGACAAAGGTTTCTCCGAAATCGCGCTTGATATCCTGGACTCCTGCGACTTATTTACTGTTGCTGTTAGAGACTGAACAAAAAAAGCGTGGTGCCAGAATATCTGGCGTTGAGCTTTGTCCAGCAGTAGACTGCGACAGGTTGTAGAGAGATACTATTAGGTTAAGAGTAGAATATGTTATCAAATATTTAAGTAATCATCAACTTTAATATCGTAGTAAAAATAATTAATTAGTAAAGTGCATAGTCAAACATAAAATATTACGCTAGAATTGTTTCACATTAATTTTGATATACGTGGGGGTTTTTATGTGAAAAAGTGAAATCTCAATCATTTATAAATTAGTTTCGCGGACAGCCGCGGAGCTCATCCCTTTACTGATACAATCGACCATAACAAAAGGGTACTGTCGCTTGTCACTGCGCAGTTTTTTGGCACTTTATTTATTATCTATGGAACAATTTATTTTCGTTTGAAAAAACGAATCGCATGGTGAGTTCTAACCACATCATAAGTGATTTTATTGCCTTTTATAAAACCTTTGTGTGTAATCTATTATCAATATAATTTTATGATATACTGAAAAAAAGTACTAAGTGCTTATTTAAATAATTTAAACTATTATTTTCCTATTCCTTCCTAGTTTGGGAACGAATCATTATATTTTATTATTAATAAATGAACCTTTGAATATTATTCCTAAATTGATGGATCATGGGCAAACCGTTAATATAATAATATATACATATAATTGCAAACCAGTTCTGGCGTCCCGTTAACTGCATTGACCTTGGAGAGTGGCGCGGCCTATGTCCGAAACCTCTCAATGATCAAAGTGATTTAGGAAGGCCTTGTTAGAAATGGAGGTAAAAGTATTACTAGTCGCAAAATATTTTCTGAAATACAGTCATGAAAACTTTCTAAAAATGGAGCAGGTTTCGTCACAGGAATTTAATAAATTAAGCTTCTATATTTTGCTAATATATATAAACTTTACTATTATTAGCTTTATATGTCAAACAGAAAAATGAAAACCGTTTAACTACCAATCTTTGTAAACAAACCTAAACAAATTCTCCAAACAAGGGCTCATCTAACCCTAAAATTACGATAATCCTCGAGCAACGGGTAACCCTTTCTACGTCAATTTAGCGAAATGGAATGCCGATGCGAACAATAGCTATGATACAACCCTTCTACCTGTCGCTGTGAGCAATTACACGATGTTTACACGGCTGTCACGGGCGCAACTCTTCCCCAACCCGTCCGTGAATTCAGGTTTTTATGTGCAGTTTTACACCGGACGTAGTCGCCGTCAATAGTTCATTAATAGTTCTCTCAATAAAAAAAGCATTAAAAATTTGAATTTGCAAATAGAAGTCAAAATAAAAACACCTACTAATTGAGTAGGTTAATTTTAACTCTTCAATTGAAATAGTCATAAAATGGCATTGATTACTAAATTAAGCGAGTTATATGTTCTTAGGTTATGGTATAATTTATATTTAAGACTCCGTATTGGTAACTTTTAACGGTATTTACCCTTATGTACCTATAGATCCGTATAATAATCCCTCTGACGGAAAACAAAAGACAAATAATATCAATTTGTGATGTCAATAAAATTACATATTGTAGTAAAACGTGAATGAACAAAAATACTCCGTCGCACGGCATCAGGTAAAGTTTCACTTTTTAATAATACTCTAACCCTTTTTTGTATGCGACACGCGCAACTTGAAAAAGATTATACTCGTTGTGCAAGAGCGGATATTAATAGGTAATATTTATGAATATTTTTTAGTTCAAGTTTTTGTGGAAGAAAAAAATATCTGATAACTGTGACAGTTGAGGTATCAAAACAACTTTCTGTGGATACGGAGTTTTTATACGGTCACCTGTCGTTATATAGGATTATTGAATTCGTGAAAGCGACATATTGCGTCTACGATGATAAAAAGCGGTTAAGTGTTGCGTGGTTTGATAAACATAGCTTATATATTAACATAGGCATTTGGATGACCTTTCATAGCATTCTTATCAGTTTAACTGCTGGTAAAGGCCTTCCTACCAGGGTTGCCAACCTCGTAACGAAGTTCCTCGTACATAAGTAGCTAAAAATCTCGTACTTTGACTTTCGAACCCCGTACATAAGATGTAAAACGCTTTTAGCATTAAAAATTCTCAAAATAAACATTCCTACTAAAAAAACACCACTTTGTGTAAAAACGTCCGTATCATTATTACTTAAGTAAAATAAATTTGTATCATAAATGAAATGAAAAAGTTAAATTTGAATTTTTGTTTTGTGGGTTTACCGGTCAAAGACATTACTACTATAGATACAGACGAGACGATTAGTGCGGAGAACAAAATGTTTTATTAATCGGGGTTTTCCCGGTTGACAACTACAGTTTGCAGACAATGATCGGCTAAATTACAATGGATTTTCTGTGTTAAAGTTCAAGTTCTGATATATGTCGCTAGTTTTAATATGAAGCATGGTCATATTAAAATCTCGTACATAGTTGTACGAGGTATGAGGACACTATCAAAGTTTCCTCATAGCTCGTACGGAAGACCACAAATCTCGTATTTGTACGAGGAACCTCGTACATTGGGCAACCCTGCTTCTCACTCAGAATTGCTGTAGGAGGACTGTGGGAGTTTTGGCTATAACCCACCACGTGGGCCCAGTGCGGATTGATGGGTGTACCTTCCTTAGATAGTAGTCAGGAACAACGGCTTATCGTACCTTCGAGAGCACGGAGGGACTCGATATAATATTTACTGGTCACTCATCCGAAGAGCGATCCTTTTAATTGCTCGACTTATGCGAACGCACTAGCTGCTACGCCTTCGAGCCCTCTCTAGCCCGCCCAAACAATTATATGCATATATTGATCATGCGTACAGTCCTTTACTTACACCAACACAATGGTCTACAGCTATATAAAAAAAGATACAGATACATAAAAAACAATTTATATACGAACATATATATTCATATGGAGAGATTATAAAACATATAATAAAATAACTTGAAACAATTTAATCTTCCTGAGGGTTCAATGACAAACACAACATAGTCTAGAATTTATTTAATTACGGCACGAACTCCTTATATGCTGCACGGCCTGTGGTATATTTCATAATATTTTTTTGTATTATATGCTGAATATAAAAAAGTTAATCAATAATCATACATAATCAATTGTTCCTTTACTGAGTGACAGACATCGCACATCTAAAGCTACAGCAGCGCAAACTACTTTTTGGTTTTCTAATTGATTGATATGTAAAGTTGACATAAACAATCGAGATGGGAAAGGATTTCTGCAATTTCACACCCCAACTAATCACACAGCCCACACACACATTACTTCGACTAGTACTGATCTATTTCATATTTCATACATTTGTACTATTATTAAGTTAAAAGTTATCAACTCTTTTTATTGTATTACGTTATAAAAATAATAATCTAACATCAAACAAAAAACACTTTAGCATAATAGATAAAATTTAAAACGGCAGATGGTAAGACACATTGCCGTAGAGAAGTTATCGATTACCGTATGATCCAATTAATCGGTATCGAAACAATCGGCCGTGGCGAGCCTTAACGGCGCACAAATAGCTCTATCAGTATCCCGTTGAATTAGGGTTATACGATCCCCGACGTTTTTTCCTAAGACACACGTCTACCCCTTTTTTAATCGGATTCGAAGGCGCGTGTGCTTGTTTTCCAACGTTAATATAAAAACGTTATTCCACCTTATGCAGCCGTTTGGGGTGATTTTTTTACAAGTGTCCGCTTCTGACCGCGGTAGGCGAATGTTTTAATTTGATAGGCCCGCGGCTTATAATAATTGTGAACGTTCATTTATTACTTTGTTAGCATAATTTACCAGGGACGCGCGTTGCGCTTACCTTCTCCGATCGTATCGCCAGCCATGTGTGAGCTTTAAGCTTGTGGATAGTGCTGAAACTTAACTTTTGTATTAACATACACTAAAGAATGGTTGTGCGCTAAAAGACAAGCATGGAAAGATAATAAACATTTATTGTTTGTAAAGATAAATATCCCCAGCAAGTCTTTGACCGTGTAAAAGTAAGTTGACATGATGAAAGAGTCATGGCATTCACACAGCGCTGTCTAGCTCTAAATGAAGAATGTACTTAATGATCGGTAATTTGTGGTTTTGAATAATGTTGTAGGTTTTCAGTTTGTTGTGTACTACTTAAACTACCGTTTTAACTATTAGTGTTGTGTTTTATGTAAAAGCTAAAAAATATTAGTGACATTTTCAATTCTTACACGTGACTTAATAGCTTGGGTAGATTATATTGTATCGTAGTAGCTTCATTCGTCTTAGTTTAGCCCTCAATCGAAGTGAATTTTAGTCTTGAGAGTTCAAGAACAGAAATGTGTGTAATAAATGTGAGAAATAGAGCACGCAATGGCAAACAATTCCATAAAAACTCCCGTGAGAGCAGTCTCATTTCACATAACAATCAGGACTCTTTACTGGAGGCCTACAACTGAAGATAATCAATGCAGGTATCTTTGGAATTCAGTGCTAAGAATATACTTTTCTTTATAATGAATATCATCGAAATCTGGGCGTAGTGGCTCGCAGCAAGGATCCGATAGACAGGACATAAAAGTCTTAATAGGTATTACAAGTATTCGTGAGGTCAATTAAATCCTAAACGGCGTATGTTGGATTTCCTTACATACCAAACTATAACGCATCTAGTTAGCCAGTAGTTGGGTCCAGCAGTTTTATTCTAGTTAATTTTTATTTTATTTTCGGATAATAAGAATGGGTGTGATTTGCCATGTGGTGATGGCAGATTAGAATACTTTAATTATTAGCTCTACTTATCCCGCGGGTATCGTAAAAAAATAAATCATACAGCAGAAACCTAACTAATTGCAGCATTCTCTCATTAACGATGATATGATAGGTAGGTAATACTATTGGCGAAGGCTGAATTCAGCGGTGGACTGTCATAGGTTTTTAAAGTAAGCTTAAATTATAGTGGTTCCATCCTTGGTTTATCAATCAGTTTTGAAACTTTGGATATTTGGTATCGACTGCTTTCAAAGGGGTAGAATTGTGTATTACTGACATGACTTTTGCGTATATTTTCACGTTAGGCCGCACACGCATTAATAAAATTATATGTTCCTTTATTTGTAAAAAGCATAGTGCCATCCTCGACAAAAGGATAAAAAATTATATCCAACAGTCTACTAGCAACAAAGAAGCAAACTTAAAGCTTTTTATTATCGTTCTAGATACTAGTACGTAAAATTTCAATACCAGGTTAAATGTTCGGTGTACATGATCAAGTGTTCGGAAGTCGCGACTGTTACAGGAATTTGCAGTCCGATATGGATCGCTTGGAAGAAAGCTGTGGAATGTCATTAATATTCAAGACGTAACTAGGAGGGATTATAAAATAATAGCAGTAATTTGGGCCGCGGACGGCACGCGGTCCCTCCCCCCGCGCGGACTCTCTCAGGAATTTCTTGATAAGATATGCATGGAAATATTTCTGCTTTATTACATTTTTCAAGTGAGTCCATTTAAGATTAGAGAGCGGCATATTTGACACTTTTACTGGGTCACCCAGACCCCAAATTCTTTGTACTGAAGCTTCATTTTTGTACTGTTTCCAAAATATCAACCGTATTTTTTAAGGTTTCTCTTACAAAAAGAATCTAACACCGAGAGACGTTTTTGACAAATGTGTTATGGTCAGAGTTCTGTAAAAACACAGATCTTGTTAGAGCAAATCCCAAATGAAGCTTTTATGATATATAGTATCATTACTATTTATGGTTCTTTTATTTTATGTAAGTTTCCAGCAGTCTTTAAAAATAATTATAAAATTAAAACAAACGTGGACACTGACAGTGCGGCTGGTCCATTAATTTAAAGTCGCTCAGCGAGCTATGGAACGGGCTCTGCTCGGAGTTTCTTTGTTGGATCGAATCAGAAATGTGGTGATCCGACAAAGAACCAAAGTTGTCGACATAGCCCAAAGAATAGGCAAGCTGAAGTGGCAGTGGGCTGGACATATCTGTCGCAGAACCGATAACCGTTGGGGCAAGCGTGTTCTGGAGTGGAGACCACGTCTTGGAAAGCGTAGCGTGGGGCGACCTCCAACAAGATGGAGTGATGACATCCGTAAAACGGTCGGTAACAGTTGGCATCGGAAAACGGTAGACAGATATATGTGGCGTGCTATTGGAGAGGCCTACGTTCAGCAGTGGACAGGAGTAGGCTGATGATGATGAATGAAAAATGTGATGCCCGGGTTTAAATATGATTTTATGTCTAGGATTATAATTATTGTATTTGTTTTGCATAGGCACATACTATTTCGCGCGCTTTAATTCTAGTGCATTACTTTCAGTCAAAAAAGTTATCTTGCCAGTGCCAGAAGCAATCGCTACTTTTTGCTGAACCAATGGGGCGCGACTATAACCTCGTTGATTTGGCAAGTTTGTCTTCAAACAAAATATGTGCCTATAAATATCATGTCTAATGGATAGAGTAGTCTTGAATACCTGATCGATTTGTTGGTTCTATGCATTGATACATACTCAGAACGTAGTCAGAATTTAATTTTTCTACTAAAATATAGACGTTAAACTGATTTAAATACTAAAATATAGACGTTAATGTAAGCTAGATTCAAAACTGTGGTGTGCTTGCTGTAAAACTTCAATATCTTTTTTAATAAACCTTTACAGATTGCTGATATAAAAGGCTTGTAGCTACTCGTGTAATATACTTGCAGTTAAAAAAAACTTTCGTCATTTACAAAGGAACACATAATGCAAAGAGAACCATTATAAAAGAAATTAATTCCCATTCCGACAACGAGTAGGTAGCTCTTTTTTGTTCGTGACTAACCCTATCATTAAATTCGATTAAAGAAGTCGTTTTTTCGGCTAGGAGGATGTCAACTGCCGTAATTAGGCGTTTTGTAATTATAGCTTGTTAGGGTTCCCTTCTATTTTAACTACTCTAACGGGTGCGACGAGTAACGTAAATTAATTCAGCCCTATTTTTCTAATTAGACTCTTTGAAATAATTACACGTAGCTTCTTTTAATTTAAGCCGCGTTTTGTCTATTTCTTTCCTACGATGATATTTAAGCACCTACTCGTTTTAATTGTCGGGTATAATATTCAAATCGCTCTTACTATTTAGTTGGTTGTTAGGAATATATCTATTGTCTTGTTCACAATGGGAGGCAAAAACCGACGGACGTTGCATTAGTTGCAAAACGGTCATGCAAATTACGATAATTCTGTGTATTTGAATATTGACACAAAGTTCTTTGTCGTGCCAATAAAATGCAAAATAAAAGCTTTTTTAATGGTTTTAAAAAAGGAGCAGACATATTAAAATTTTATTGCGAACTGATCTGGGGGCAGCAAAGTATAAAATGTGACGTGTTGAAACCCATTTTTTGTAAACGTTTTCTTTGTGCATGGAACAGTATAATTATAAAGTAGCTTTTAGGTGCTTGCAAACAATGAGAACAATATTATATTTCATATTGTATTTTCGTCTATATATTAAATTTATCGAAAGTTACGATTCCAGTGTTAAACACTAAATAAATTTGTTTTACACTAACTCACATACATGCTTTGAACAAAGTCTAGTATGCCAACGATAGAACCTTTATAGCATAGGTATTTGCGATTCATTTAAGTCCACGTATTCGCATAAAATAGTCCAGAAAGAGAATGATTTTACTAAGGAATACCTTCACAGAGCGACACGTGCCTATTTCAATAAATAAAACTGTACAAAAAAATGAAATCAAATCAAATTGCAAGGCGTAAAAATGACATGGAGGTCTTCTTTGCCTGGCCTGGGCATTGACTTTCATAGTACATTTATAATAGCATTAATTATAATATTATTGATTACTTTTGGTAATCAGTTGGTTACACGTAATAGAGACACAGACATATAACGTACTTTTTAAAAACCAGTTTAGGAATTTAAATATTATCCGTACACTGTCTTTGCAAAATACTATAACGGTTAACAAAAAATTAGAGCAATCGTACAATGACCAATTCTAAACAATATGCGGTTAAAATGTATGTGCTCGTACCTCTCGCATAAAAATTTGTTACAGTTTTTTTTGTCTGAACCCATTAACAAAAGTTGTACTAAGAAGTTCAGGAGTCCAGCTAGGTTGCACAAAATTTATGGACAATAAACTTGAGCAAAAATGTACTGTAAACGTGGTGCTTTTCTATAGAGTTATGACTCATGAGAGACGACCATGGTTTAGTTTATAAGTAATAATTCTATTCGGTCAATGTTGTATGTTATTATGTAGGAACTAATTTAAAATAGAGTTTACCTGATAAAAATTGTACCTGAGGAGGATCCATGGTCATCCATGGTCGTCAGCATGGTACACCTCTACCCAGTGGTGTGCACGGAGATTTTGAGTAGGGTATACAAAGGGAGTGACACAAATCGCAAAACAGCTTCAGTGCAAGTCAGCTTCTTCGGTACCTTGAGGATCGGCAGCTTATTAGCGATCGCCAGTACGGATTCCGGAAGGGTCGCTCAGCCGGTGATCTTCTGGTATATTTGACTCATAGATGGGCTATGGCATTGGAGAGCAAAGGTGAGGCTCTCGCGGTAAGCTTGGACGTAGCGAAGGCTTTCGGGTTTGGCATAAAGCACTTGTAGCTAAGCTCCCATCTTATGGGGTTCCTGGAAAATTGTGCGTTTGGGTCACAAGCTTTTTAACAGATCGGAGTATTAAAGTCGTTGTCGACGGTGCATGTTCTGACTCCAAACCTATAAACGCTGGCGTCCCACAAGGCTGGTGCTATCTCCAACGCTATTTCTTCTGCATATCAATGATATGCTGCAAATTAACGGTATTCATTGCTATGCGGATGACAGTACGGGAGATGCCTTATATACCGGCCGTGCCAGTTCTTCTAGGGAAAGCGTCGAAGAGTGTCGAAACAGAATTGTGTCTGAGGTCGAGACTTCTCTTAATCAAGTCTCCGATTGGGGTCAAGACAATCTAGTGCAGTTTAACCCCAAAAAGACACAAGTCTGTGCTTTCACCGCAAAAAAGACACCCTTTGCAGTCTCACCCAAATTTTTAAACACTCCCTTAGTCCCTCAGCTAGTATCGGAATTCTTGGTGTTGATATTTCTAGCAGTGTTCAGTTTCGCGGTCATTTGGAGAGTAAAGCCAAGTTGGCCTCAAAGAAGCTCGGTGTGCTTAACAGGTCGAGGCGGTATTTCGTGCCGGACCATCGCTTGCAACTTTACAAGTCGCAGTTCGGCCGCACATGGAATATTACTCTCACCTGTGGCGGGGGCACCCCAGTACCAGCTTCTTCCACTTGACCGCATTCAGAGAAGAGCGGCTAGAATTATCAATGATCAGGATCTTTCCGATCGGCTTGATCCTTTGGGTTTGCGAAGAGATGTGGCTTCGCTCTGTATCCTCTACCGCATATATCATGGGGAGTGTTCTGACGAGTTATTTGGGCTTGTTCCTGCGGCTGCATTCCACTCACGTACTTCGAGGCAGAATTCCAGATTTCACCCCACCATCTGGATACTTGGAGATCTTCTACAGTTCGTTTTGATAGACATTTTCTGCCGCGTACGATTAATTTGTGGAATCAATTGCCATCGGAAACGTTTCCGGAACGATATGACCTGGCATCTTTCAAAAGAGAGCGTTTTCTTATATAAAGGGCCGGCAGCGCATCCCTGCGACCTCAGCTGTTGCAAATGTCCATGGGCGGCGGTGACACTTTCCATCAGGTGAACCGCATGCTCGTTTGCCTCCCTATGTTATAAAAAAAAAAAAAAAAAAAACAATATATAATTATCACTTTCTCTCTTCGACCTATTGCAGTCCACTACTGGTCATAGGTCTCCCCCATTTTACGCCAGACATCCCGGTCCTCCGCTTTTCTCATCCAGATTCCACCAGCGACCTTTCGCAAGTCGTTGGTCCATCGGGCCGGAGGGTGTCCTACGCTACGCTTGCCAAGACGCGGTCTCCACTCCAGAACTCTTCTGCTCCAACGGCCATCGGTTCTGCGACATACGTGACCAGCCCACTGCCACTTCAACTTGCTGATCCGGCGGGCTATGTCGGTAACTTATTCTCTTACGGATTAAATCATTTCTGATCTTATTCCTAAGAGAGACTCCAAGCATAGCTCGCTCCATTGCGCGTTGAGTGACTTTGAACTTATGAACCAATCCCGCAGTCAGTGTCCATGTCTCAGCTGCGTATGTTAGCACGGGTAGGACGCATTGCTCAAAGACTTTTGTAGCCCAGCCCAACTGAATCCTCCTACTAGCCTCCCTCTCGAAGTTATGCCGGCCAAGTTGGATGGTTTGGCCCAGGTACATATACTCCTGCACAACCTCGAGACGGACGCTATCGATGCATATCGGTTGTGGCATGACACGACTGTTGAACATGACTTTCATCTTGTCCAAATTCATGCCAACCCAACCCGTCGGGAAGATTCATTAAGGCTGTTCAGCATCTCCGCAAGCTCTTCCGATGACCCTGCCACGATGACGATATCGTCAACAAAACGAAGATGAGAAATAAACTCGCCATTGACGTTGACGCCTCGTTCAGACCAGTCCAGGGTCCTGAAGACATCCTCCGATGCGTTTGTGAATAGTTTCCGGGATATAACATCCGCCTGTCTCACACCACGACGCAATTGGATGGGTCTTGTCCGCTGGTCTTGGATCTGAACGGTCATCGTCGCTGCGTTGAAGAGACACTTCATCACCTCGATGTATCGCCAGTTGATACCGATATTTACTGGATATTGTGACATAATATCTTTTAGATAAGTCATAAAGTAACTTATTAACATCCTTGTATATATTCTGGAAGTTGTGTTAATTTAAAAGCTATGTATGTTATACCTCCGTGTTAATAGTTAATTCAAATGGACGAGATGATATAAGATAACGTTTAGAATTAAGCTTCAAAGACAGCCCTTTTGAGCTAAAGTACTATCTAAGGCACTAAAAATGTATATTTTAACTGAATTTTTTTAAGTTGTTTAAAATACTTTTGACATAAAAACAAAAATAGTGAAATAAATTTAAAGCGAAGATAAACGACGAGTATTATTTAGAATATTTTATCTTGATCTGACAATACGAGAGCCTGCCTACCTTTTTGAAAATACCTAAACGATAAAATATTAAAATATTGATTTAACAACTAATGCTGTAGGTATAAAGGTTGATACCTCTGATACTACACCAAGAGTCCCACCACCACTGTTCTTAACTTGTGAGATGAAGATAATATGATTGTCTGAACATGTGTATCTAATAGATGTATTTATTCAATCCATTAGTTCCAACATGCCACACTAGTTGTGGTTTGTAAATGCTTTTTCAACCATGTAGGTAATAACAATAAGGTATTAATATAACAAATATTTTTTTATATCAATATATTATTAATTGTGCATTAACTTGCACACAAATGTTTGTATTGCCCAGGGAACGAAACCTGGAACCCTAGGTGTAGTAGCCGACGTGTGAACCGTTACACCAAATGAGTCGTCAAATGGGTGTATAAATACTTAATACGGAAAGCTCTATGTGCTCGTCTATTGGCCGCTCAAATTGAAAAAAAAAAAAAATGACAGCAACATAAATAGTAATTAAAAAAAAAAATGACGATTTTAATGTCTATAGAGTCCGAGGTGGATTCGTAACTTCGATTCGACTAGAAATATATTTATAATTATCATTTATAGCAATATGTGTGAAGTTGTTTAATAACGTACCTCAAAATATTGAAGAGTTACCAATATTTAAGGCTAGAATGAGAAAGACAATGATTATCATCACATTGATGATAAAAATTCATGTTTTTAAACTGTTTCAGCGTATGAAGGTCAAACCTTCAAAAGTGCAGATGGTTAAGCTTTAATTGAATAAATTGATTTAAAATGTGACTTCTCTATGTAGTACCAATACGATTTCGATAAAGTTACAGTCAAATAAAATTTATGTTGGGTGTTTAATATCAAGTTTTGAATTACTTTTATTATTTGATTTTATACGTTATCCGTTACCTTAATAAATCTATGAACAAATTGACGACTCAAACGTATACTTTTGTAAGATGACCATGATTAATGATATCTTAAGTGTGAGATTGATTTTAGGCATAGTACTGCTTACTTTGGGCAAGTTCATGTAAATGTTATTGCAATATATTGTTTTGTTGGTGCATGAAAGGAGCCTCCCCGAATATATACCTAGAGAATCGTATATCGGACGCACCCTGGCAACAATTAGTAACTCCAAAAACTTACTAGCAAATCCTTTCACCACGATAGCAAATACTATGTTTTTGCTATCGATACGCTAAGAAGAAAAACATTGTTTTGTTTTTTTTTATATATACCAATTACCTATAATATGTTATTCTCGTACCTGGTATACAGATCACAAGTTGGCGTTGTTATCAAGGAGCGTTTCTGTAGGCATTCCGCTGGGATAGGCTGATCAATCATGAGGCAACCCCTTCTATCCCGCCCCGCGGCCGCGAAAACAAACGGTTGCTAGGCAACGCGAGAGGGCAGGGGCTCCCCGACTCCACACATGATGCACTGTACGCCCGCCTCACCCTACCGCGACCATTGATGCTCGCCGCTTTGTTATCGAGACCTACGCCCGCGACTTTGCGGGACGGAGTTTGCAAGAATTAGCTAACCGAGCCCAAACTAGTTTCTATGATCGCAGAACCGAGCTTTGCTTTTTGGTTATAATTTAACCCTTTCTGTGTTTACTCCTGTGCAGTATGCATATGTGTATGCATGAATATTGTTTGTATTGTTTTGTGTGGTTGTTTTCTAACTATTAAGTATAAGTTTATTTAAAGTATATTCATATGTGTATCCATTGTTTGTAGTCATAATACAGAATATTTATTTATTTAAAGATCTATAAATACTTGGCTTCTATAGTATGATATAATATAGTTTGCAATAATTTATAATATTAAATAACAAGGGTTCCAAAATTCACTTTTTGCATAGTCTAGGTAATTTTATGAACGCATCGATAAATGATGAACTTAGTATTCATACAGTATTATATTAATAAAGCTGCGTTTATTGTAACTGTAACTTTATCATAAATATGAACAATGAATTTTTTCTTTTCCTGAGATAAAAATGTGTTAACTTAATTAACATTCAAATTTATGATTGAAAAAATTTTTGCAAGCTAAAAGAAAACTTCTACGTATCAAGACAATGACATTTAATGAAGTTGCCAGAACAGTACTTTTATATTAGTCATTATTGTTTAAAATAGCCTTTCAATAATGATCAACTGTGAATATTTTGGGTATATACGCAGTATTGGTTGGATAACAGCCGGTGAGACGATACGTTATATCCGTACGTAGTTATAATTGGCAAAGAAAGCGAGGTCCTGGCACAGAGCGGCGGTGATCCATCATCCCGCCGCTGACCGCTGCCCCCTCACTCATCCTCTTACTTTTCACTTTCTCTACATATTTTAAGGAGAATAAAACTTTCCCTTCGTCCCCAGTGCTTTTATTTCCAGCGAGTTGTAATAGAGACGCGGTCCGCGGAGACGTATACACTTACCGAGTATTAACGGAGTCCTTATCGTCGGTTATTAGTCGTTGACGGCTCCCGACTTTTCAGTGTCACTTTTATCTTTCACATTGTAATTCTGCAGGGAAATAAGTTGCCATGGCGCGTGTAACCTTTGGTTTCATCCGCGATGGACGTTCTAAGTTTTGAGTGCTATTAATCGACTATGTTTGGAGAATTTTATTTGTTATTCGGTAACCTTGCGTATTTGGTTGTTCCTCTTTGGACGATGAAGGACAGTTTTGAGTTTGGGGTTTTCAAATGTATTATTTGCTGGAATAGCTTTGAGATAGATCTATGATATCACTTTACATGAACATTCCATAAAATATTAAAATTTATATTTCATCGAATAAGACAGTCTTTCCCATAATTTCACTATTTGTAGATTTTGAAGAATACTATATGAGTATGCATTTTATTGCACATTAAATGAATATTTATGTACAGACTTTAAAAGCCCTTAACTACGAGACACATAAGGTGGCAATTTAATAATGAGTGTATTGATTTAGTTATTAATTTTAAATCCAAAGAAATAAAATTAAGTGAGAATAAAAGAGCCACTTTTCTTGACCATAAAAGTTGGAACTACACTCTAACTACAATAATTTATTCGCATTTTCTATTATCTGCTAGTACACCTTATGAGTAACCTGATAATGTTCCGTTACCAAATTATTTTGATTTATTAAAGAGAATATTATATAAAAATATATTCATTGCCAAATGTTAATATTATTTTAATATTTTTTTCTCTTAGATCGTATGTTTTATAGAATCATCGATTATAGTTTTGAAGGTTCATTTAAACAATCCTCAGGATGTATGGATGGCATTAAGTAAGGGTTGGCGCGTGGATCGCCGCTCGGTGTGATCCCGGCAGCATCGCACTGTCTATAATAAATGAACGGGCGCGGGGGACGCTGACCAATGGCAGCCCCCCTCAATCAATATGATGGACTCGGCCGCGAGGGGACGATCGCTCACTGATTTTTTCCCTCGCTGACAGGGCTCGGGAGGACGCGTTTTTGCGCCCTCCGAATGCCGTCCGACGCGAGAAGGGACCGGCCAATTAATAAGTGTGCTCGGTAGCCGGTGTCTTGCTTCTCCTGACACTGCTATTCCTCAATTACCTCACCCATACAACAATAAATACACCGCAAATATTATCCGCAATTAAAACATCCTAAGCATTCACGGCTCCAGTCAGATAATCACGCCTTAATATTTAGAACTCTGCTGTAAACAAAAAGTAATTAAAAAGCAATTAGACTTGATTGCTTAAAATTCATACTTAGTCGAAGTAAAGCAGCTACTCACGAAAACATCTCGCAGTTTCAAACATCGAAATCTTAATCTAAGTTTAAAATTTCTTCGAGAATCGGCAAATTTTGCACTAAGTCATTAAAGTATAAAACTTCGGTCATTTCGCTGGCGTTGCTTAAAAGCCTTTTTAGGCGAAGAAAAGTAATCTTCATTAGAGCGGGCCAGTGAGGGGTGGGGACTAAAACGGAAGTTCTCTTTGAAAGGAAAATTACACGTCGGATGTGCCCGCGCGCCGTTCGCGGAGATGGATTTTAATTACATCAAACAAAGTTGCGAGGAGGGAAGTTTGGTGGGAGCTGGAGTGGGCCCGATCGCCTGTTGTGGCAGAGGCACGGCTCGTTACGGCGCGCTAATGACGCGCGCGCGACGTCGCGCCCTACACGTTTCATTTACCAACTCATGCTCGTTACTAACTTGTACATTAACACCCCCGTGATGAAAACTCATCTCGATCCGATCCAACAAACTTCAAAGTCCATTAAAAGAGGACTTAGTACTTGGCTACAACTTCGCAAGATAATGATTAATAAAAGACAAACATTTTCATTATGAAGATGCGTGCCCAATAAGTCTTTGAAACAAAATGATTAATTTATTCTATTTGTTATTATCGCAATTTTTATAACGAATATCGTAATATTACAAAAAAGATTTATTACCTGAACAAATTGAGAAACATCAAATGAAAGACAGCTATGGAGAAAGTAGAGATCTTCTGATAGTTTGTTAAAATTCTTATTGCCTGGGTATCCTAAAAAGCGTCGGTGTCTCATTGGTGTTGACTCTTGCCTTCCAAACTGGAGGGAGCAGGTTCAAATTCCGTCACGTACCATGTTCTAAATTAAGTGAAAGTTATTAAAAACATGGCCACACAGCTCTTTTTCATTTAAGATTTATTTTCTAACCTCGGAGGAGTCTAGTTCCTCCGAGTTTCTAACATAATTTCTGGCTCTGTTGACAGATGCGCGCCCAAATACTCGTATGTCTTAATACTTAATGGTTTTTAAAAACTGGCTAAATGTTGACACACTTTTGATGTTAGCGAGAGTCCGTCCGTGTTTTTTATACGTTCAAGATGAAAAGTTTGTAAGTTGATAGTCATAAACCGTGACGTCAAAAGTCGTAATGCCATAGATAATAAATAGAAAATTCATTTTGTCAGATCGAAAAAAGCAGATCCTCATTTGATCTGCCAATCAACAGCCGTATTATCATCAAAGGCCATGGACATATACGGTTGTCTCGCCCGAATTCGGAACTGGCCCACTGTCTTCAAGATTAAATCATCCATGAACAGTTAGCGTGACAACAAGTGCTCGAGGCGGCGGACATAACGCGGCGGCTAAAAGGTGTTATAAATCGGGCGCACCCGTGCCTCGCTATGGAAATGTATTGCGCTGCTGTCGCGTTAATCAGAGTTCAGTCGCCATTAATTTGATTAGGGTTAGTGGGCGCGGGCCTATCAATCCGACGCATTACCATGTCCCTGCCAGGGCTACGACCAATGTCGCTGATAAGATTAACCGGAGATGCCGTGCAACGTTTTGTTATGCGATAACGAGGGTCTTGTTAAAGTGTTGGTTGATATACAATTATTGGGTTTTAGGTATCTTTGGAGAAGCATACCAAGCTTACCTGCACGATATGCATACTGATAGCAAACGAAACTCTGCTAAACAATCAACTTGCATTGGATAACCGCGGCGGGAAAATATCAGAAATCTCTATAATTTTGACAATAATTGTAGATTACTTACGTCTAGCTGTGGACGTTGTATAGCTATACCAGTAATATCAATGAAACTCGAACATTTAATAATTTGAACGAGAACGAAAATGCAATAAAAAAAAAAAAAAAAAATGAGATGTTTATATTCAGGACAGGCAGTCCATAACATGATAAAGTTTAATTAAAAAGATAAAGATTTTTTGAATGTCGTTACTACGATTTTTCAGCAAGGGATTCAATGAACTGCATATTAAATAGCCATAATAATAATAATAGTGATACCTCTGTACTACTGCACTATTTTCAGTAGAAAACTGCAGTTCGAACCAGTGGTAAATATCAAAATGTTCTTTTTGAAAATTTTTATAAAGACTGCATTTTGAATATGGATAAAATCTTTAATTGCAAGTCAACCCTTTAACCGCCGCTGACGCATATATGCAATGGAAGCAATCGATTTCTAATGCGCCTGGAATCATTTCGCTTTGTAACTTGACAACCCTAAGTTTGTAAAGTATTATTCGGACCGATTCGTGTTGAGCACTTTTAGGTCAATTAGGCAGAGTCGCGCCCGCGGACCTCCGGCTAATCAGAGCGCAGCTCGGGGGCGGAGGCGCCTCGGCAGGTTTACGCCGTGTTAATTTGACTAATGCCGCGGATTACACCGTGATAAACTGCCCACTGACACATCCATCACTCGATTATTATGCTTTCTGTTTGTTTACGCGTTAACTACACATCAGTGATACCTTTTTATTACAGGTACTTTATGTACAGTACGGAAGCTTACCAATATTACATACGAAATTGAAAGTTAACCAATTGCTATACGCTATGCTATGCATGGTCTGCATGTTTCCACAAGAACCGGCTAGTATACTAGGTTTAGCTTTTGGTAAATAAATTCAATTTTATTTGGATTGCAACTCCCGTTAGTGTCAGACCCACATGTAACGCAATAGTTAAATTTGGAATCTAGTGTTTCACCAACCAACACATAGTAAAACACGCTGGTAGATAAATAACACGCACTGGGTTTTTTATAGGCACTTTCATCATCATCAGCTCATTAAACTCCCCACCGAGGGCACGAGCTACCGTATAGGGTGATTAGGCCTTAGTCGTCCACGCGGCCCAGTGCGGATTGGACGACTTCACACACAACCTTCGAATCTCTTCGGCAGGCGTGCATGAAGGTTCCTCACGATGTTTCCTTCACCGCTAAGAGCGTCGGATAACGTACATATATTTTCGAAAATTCGAAAATACATTGGTACGTTCGGGATTGAACCTCAGCCCTCCCGGTAGGAAGGCGACAGTCCACACCACTGAGCCACCGCACGCTCTTATAGGCACTTATAGGCTAAATTAATAGTAAAGGGCTCGTAGATTCACTCGTGTAGACATCATTAACTTATGTAGAGCATTCCTATGTCGCAGTAACCGTTCAAAAGCTGCTGGTTATAGTTATGAAAAAACATGGCTAAGTAAAGGGTTGGTGACAGAAACAATGAGATCATTTATCAAGTATTTTGTGTAGTCAAAGTTGATAAAACATTTAATGAAATCATGCCAATATATACAACATGAGCATGACCATGTGTTTTATATAGTTTTATACGCGTATTTCATTACGTTGATTCAGTGATTGGTATAAAATATACTTGTTGATTAACCATAGAATGTTACAATGGAATAAACTCAATAGTGAAATGATAGAAATCAAATTAAAAACTGATCGATAAAAAGCAATTAGGTTATGATGAGCAACACAATTTTTCTTATTGGGGCGGGTTAATTGACGCCAATAGAATTGACGATGATGATAAATTTATAGGCGGCATCCGCTTCCAAGGCGTTCAAAGAGCATAGGTGTCGTGTCCAGCGACAATTAGCCGTCTACTTAACCAATTAGACATGAAACAATCGCCCTCATGGCGGCGTCAATACGCCCCTATCTGAACACAACTCGCGCTTTTTGTACACCACTTTATATTATCCTAAAAGGTTCCTCATTACTACGATTATTTACAAAAAAGGAAAACTACACAGTCGCGCTAGCCCATAGGGGACAATTTTATGTTTCCCATAGCCGCTGTGTTATTGTTATTTGGTACCCTGTGACGTGTCGTTCGGACATTACTTATTCACAATAGTTGTTGTTAGCGGGCCTTTGTAACAGTTTACTCCAATCAATTTTGTTTGGAACAAATTAAAGTAATTTGGTTGAAATATCCCTTTCATTATCCATTTTGTGACTTTAACGAGTGTATGAATACATTAACTTTACAAGTTGTTATGAGGAGTTGTAGTATAGCAGTTTTTCAATTAAAATAATCTTTCCTACTTGCTATTGTTTTTTTTAAAGTACTATTTAATTATGTCCTACTACATCATCAGCTTTATAAACGTTCCCACCGAGGGCTACGAGCTTACACGTAAAGAGTATATAGGCCTTAGTCGTCCACGCAACCTTTGAATCTCTTCGCAGACGTGCGCAGGTTTCCTCACGATGTTTTCGTTCAACGTAAAAGAGTCGGATAATTTCGAAAATTCGAAAACACATTGTTGCGAGGCGGGATTTGAACATGCGTCCTCCTCATTGGAAGGCAACAGTCCACACCGATGAGCCACCGACGCTATGCTTACTACATCAAAGCAAATATATTTATTAAGGGTTCCCTTAGTAAGATTAGGTAGTCTCATATTACGACATCTGTTGAATGAAATAGGGTGATTAAATATTTTACGATCCACCATCAACCACCACCACCAAGTTCACAAGACACGGCGATACACGAAGTAGTTAATTTTTATTGCTACAAATACACATTGAATTTCATAGCTGAGTACGCACTTACCTAATCCTTGCAATTTAAATAAATGCAACCCAATATAAAGAACCCAATATGAAGAATCAATATAAAGAAGAAGAAGTACTTAAAATTTCTGGATTCATAACACCGAGTGCCATCTAGAAAA
The DNA here is from genome assembly GCA_019425675.1 of Leucinodes orbonalis. NCBI lineage: Eukaryota > Metazoa > Arthropoda > Insecta > Lepidoptera > Crambidae > Leucinodes > Leucinodes orbonalis. The sequence continues at coordinate 39,622 of PQWD01004184.1, forward strand.
AAATCTATAATTGGCTACGAGTGAATAATAAGTAATGATTATTTTTCAAAATATGTTGTTTCTCAATTGTAAAAAAAAAGTTTATGTGAACACTTCAACTGTTTTTGTTCACTTTTAAAGCTAGGTACCTAAAATATTTTACAATAAATCATACTAAAATCATCATTGATGATGATACTAAAAATGGGCGCCTAAATTAAAAGCCACTGTGGGATGCATCAGTTCAATCTAAATAATGTTCTGAAGCCGCCACATATCACTAATAAAATGTAGATCACCAACTACGGCGATAATTTGTAAATATATGTTCACGGCATGTTGGTACACTCACGAACATAAGTATCATAAATTATTTGTTCTTGTTATATTTTGTAGATTGATTATTACTAGCCTTATTTAAGTATCAATATGTACTTTTAGAAAGATACATTAAACAGATAGACTGACATGGTGTGGTCTATAAAATTACACAATTGACGTTTGTTTAGGAATCAATGTTAGATAGGCTACTAGCCTTCGCAAATCACAAATAAGGAAATAATGATCATATGAAGGTGTGATGGTGGAATTTATTTATTTTAGAATCTTTTTTTAGATTATTTATAGAATCGTGTTGTTATTATTAAAAGCTTGAGTAGTTAACCCATTTAATAAAGTTAGCACTCGAAAATATATTTGGTTTGGTTGGATATAAACGATAAAGTAATACATATACAAATAAACAAGGTCTAAATGTATTTTTGGTATCGTTCAATCCGCACTGGGCCTACGTGGATGACTTAGGCTTATCCACCCGTTACGGGTTGGCTCGTGGTCCTTGGTAGGGACGTGTTATGAGCTGATCATGATTTTTTATAGCAAGCAATTTATTCGTACGCTTAAAGTTTAAATACGCTTAAAGTTTAAAATGTTACTCATAATAAAATATCAATAATACACTTTAGTATACGCTTGTACTTTTAAAATAAAGGCAGTTGTCTCCAATTGGGAGAGGGTGCCTTTAATTCATCCGTGCGATGTATGCGGGAGCATTTTGTCGAAACTCATTGGAGTGCCGGTTGAGGTCGTGGTGCATTTAAAGTGCAACGCTTGCGCTTCCTGGCAAGGTCCAGCGTGTGGGTGTGGCTCGACGTCGCACCAAATGTTGCACTGCGACCTAATAAATTGCATGTTTTATTGCATACTATTCACCCTTGGTAGAGTTTTCGGAGAGCGGCAGTTAGTATTGAATGTAATGCATCTTGCACATACATACTATGGAATGATTTTAAATACAAACTTAAGCCAGCCGTCTTCAAATTCGTCAACGTGGCATTTTTTTTTAAATACAGGTCATACTCATATAGGTATGTTGTTTGGAACGCGATACTGGTAGATTTGCATACTTACATCTCAAAAACAACAATGTGATGTCTCTAGAATTAAAAAAAACCAATGCAATTTTATAAGCCTCTTTTAATGCTTGAATTTAAGGTTTAGACGGTATAGGTAAGTGCTTTTTCAAAATATATCATCCTCTTAAATATATCTAGTCTTAATTAATTATAACCTTAAGTATTGGAATATCATTTGAATAGTAAATAACCCGTTTCTAATTAAAACAGGCCCCGCCTCGCTCCTGATTGGTCGGTAACCCTTCCACAATGAAAGGGTTATTATTAGGCTGGCGCGCCCGCCGCGGCCGCCTCTCCATTTTTTACGTTTTTTACCGCACCGCTTGTTTATTTTTTACTCACTAACACGACGCGTTTTGATTGGATGAAAGGGTTGTATAAATAAATCTGGCGGCTCATCCGCGGGAGTATACATAGGCGGAGCCCCTTCGAAAGTGAAAGGGTTGCCTTAATTGTTATCCGTCTATGTGAAAGGGGTTATGACTAGGGTCACATATATTATCATAAGAATATAACATGCGAGCAACGGCGTGTGTTATTGATTTTTTAATATATTGCATGGTACCAATTTTTTATTTGCCTTCATTAAGTCATTATGCTCGATTAGCGTCTTTTAATAATCGCAAAATTAACGACCTATTGTTAAATCGCTACTCATCGATTACGTGCTGCAACGTAAATTAAGCATTTGCGAACTTTATTGCGAAGTCAACGTTGCGATCAATGTGTTTGCGTAACATTATATGGGGTTTAACGTTAATCTGGTGACGCTTTAAATTACTATTGTTGCTTTAGGAGCGTATGATGGCGTGTCATAAAGGAAGGAACATACTTTGAGAGTAGAACGTGACAGGCTCGCGGGCCCGTGGCTTACCAGCCGACACCTTGCTAGCTTAATTTACGCTGTCGAAAGTTGTCAACGCGGTCGTAACCCACCTCTTAACCGACACATCTCATTTTAAACGGATTAACGTTACGTCGGCATATAGTTATTATCGCGTGAAGCATCGAAATGAATTGATGTAAGCGGGCCGTTTTAAACTTTTACTGTTAAGATTTTTTGCTTTTTTAACTTTAAATAGCGTTACAGTTTTATAGTAATAATTTAATACAATATTATTTTATAAGTTTATTTTTATTTAAATAACTTTCGTTAGTGCTAAATCGTGGGCCGAATTCTATCTTCCTTCCTAAAAACCTGAGTCGCAACAACTTTGGATTTCTAATATGACAATAGATGTTAAATCAGACTACGACTAACGTAGGAAGTAGGAAATGAGTTCTCGTTTATATTAAATCACGGTGATGATTGCTCAAACGTTCACCATACGTAATAGTTTTCGTGTACGTTCAATAGTTATACAAAGAATACAATCAGTAAATCCTTGCGTCCGAAAATTTGTTTAGAAACGAGCAGACTCTTACTGAAACAGTAAATCAAACTAGAGATTTATTTCTCACTGGAGATAATTCAAAAAAGGAGCCGAAGCAAATTATCTTGCCAGATCTACAAGACGCAGTTATGGCAAACGCCAGGGCTCGGCCAACCCTAATATTTTAAACTTGTGTCACGTTTGAGGATGACAGTTTGCGGCGGCTCCATAAATTATCTATTAGGCGAACATCACTTGACGTATCCACAAAGGGCTAATGTTGCTTTTGTGCAACCGGGCCGGGCACAAAGCGGCCATCGTGGGCGAACCCTTCCTCACCTGCATTCCCACGATGCGTAGAAAGTGCAACCACGCATTGCGCGCATGCAAAAAACTTTGCGCAAACACACATTTGTGTCAAACATTTAAATTTCACCCAGATATGGGTACGATTGATGGATTGAATAAGAGCAAGTGGAGGTGCGTGGGAAAGTAGTTCTCACATTGAGATGTATTGCGCAGTTTTTCAAAATATTGCACCGTCGTATTTTTTTGCTTGGAGTACTTACTAAGAATAACAATTATCATTCATTTATCATTTTATTTTTATATTTTGAATATGGGTAAGTAGAATAGGTGTGTTATTTCCTATTTCGATGCGACACGGGATAATATAATACTCACTTTAAGTACCTGCTTAAACGCGATGATTCTGTTCAGTGTGTTGGATTTGGATGCATAGCTTGGTTGACCGGACACAAGCAAGACCTAGAAGAAGCTATGAAGATAGAAAGAAATTGAAAGCATATTGCAACAACTTGAGACAAAAATAAACAAACTTTCGATTATAATGTTAGAATATTACTATTAACTCATACTAAATAGAAAAATTGTGTAACATAAAGGTGGCTAATACAACTGCACAAGATCACATTACATGACATAAAAACTGGTTGTGTGCACTCGTTTCGGTTCCGCGAATGACCGATAATCATCGGCATATTGAATTGAATCCATCCAAATCTATTTTGTGCTTCTGATTTCGAATACGAAGTATTTCTATTTGTAACTTCACATTACTCGTCGAATTATGATGATAATTGATTCAGTGCCTTTGCCATGTTGTCAGTATAATATGGAATATAGTATTACAAATTAAATGAATAACTTATTACGAAGATGCAGTGATATAAAGTGAGACTTGGGTTCTGACTTACTTAGTGCCACTACTCTAGTCCTGTTTCTTATCTTCTCCTGCTAGTCTTCGAGGTTGAGCTCTCGCATATTCTTGGTCTGGCTATGTCTACTAGTACCCTATATTCTATGATTGTATAGTTGGTTTCCGCAATAAGTCCATATTTTCCAACAAAAACTTTGTGAAGCAACATTGTAACGGAGGAAATTTTTGTTCTGGTATATTTCTCCGTTATTTTCCTATAGCTCAAGTATAGATAGCATACTTTATAGGTACTTTTGAATATTAATATTATACTATTGTGATAAAGTTTATTGTTTAATTTTGGGTTTTTGTTAATCAACAGGAGCATTTTTTACTATAGGGATAAAAAATATGTAGTAAGAGCACTCCAGAGGCGTTTAGGCTTATGAATAGAAATCTTCTTGCTTGTTTGAGACTAGATATCTTATCACTGGAGGGCACTCCGGTTTCCACGCAGCAAGGCTATGGACCATAGCTCACTACGCGGCTCCTATTCAGAAAGGTGAGCATTACCGACTACCATCAGATATGATAGGAGCCGAGCCCAAATATATAATATCATTTGCCGGGACAAATGGCGATTAATTTTTTTTGGTCACCCATCCTATGACCGCCAATGGTGTCAGCTGCGTTTAACACATACATTCCTACGCTATCAAAATTCCACTATATTAATTATTATGTATGTAGGGCAAAGTAAATAAATTCAATATTAAATATTATCCTAATCTATATATGGCTTATCAAACACATCTCGTAAAACGAGTCAGTCCGATCGGCAAGTTCTATTATTCCCTTTCACTAGATTGTATCGTGTTTCCATTGCGAATGCAAATAATGCAATGTCTGGCACATTGAAAGGGCGGATTCCCACGTGTTCGGTTACGCGGGACAGGGATGGCCCTACGTATAGGTCCCGATGCAAAAACCGAGGGAAGGTCAGCGGCGCTCAGTGAAACTGCTTTGGTCTCGAATTGCGTGGACCCTTTCACTCTCGACGTATACCTGCGCTTTTTACAGTGCACCCCGATCGTCTTCGTGGAAAGGACCAGGATTGCCATGCCTCTCAAACTTTTAAATGTCATTACACACACAGAAATACTTCCTGAAGTGTGTTTGTTTTCATAATTGTGAACACTAGATTACTTATCATTTATGTATATTATACGAATGTTTGTGTTTGCATTGTTGATGTGCCTTATCTCTCTCTCTTTTCAACCTATCGCAGTCCACTGCTGGAGACATAGGTCTCCCCCATTTTGCGCCAGATATCCCGGTCCTCCACTTTTCTCATCCAGCTCCCACCAGCGACCTTATAAATAAATTAAATTATAATATCCAAGATAAGGATTGTTTATTGAAAATAAGCTTCAGGTGTATGCATGAACACCCTATTTGTTGTAGATGCTGCATGTAATATAACATATTATTAGAGGAAAGAAAAATGATTGCCAAATAATAGCAAAAATCGTGCGACCCAATCAACATAATAGACACCATTAATTTATGAATTTATAATTAATGAGAACTAGGTATAAATATGAAAGCGGTGTTGAGCAGTAGATATCTATTTCAAATTTTTTACTTTCTGTTCTTTTACGTATCTGCTACTTAATTTAAAACTGTAATTGTAAATTAAATTAAATTAAATATAATTTTGAAATGTGGTCGCCTATTTCTTTCCTAGACCTAGACTGATTGGTGACAACTGATAATAAATGGGTGCACCTCAGTCGAAAGTTTTAGAACCGGTGGCGTCGTTCGAATAGGCTGCAATATTTCGCAAATTCTTCTTTTACCAAAAGGGCCTTTAAATAAATCAAATGAATATGGGATAGACACAAAAAAGCGGGTTAATTACTTACCATTGGGAATGTTTCTATGAAAGGATGGATAGTTTTTAAGAGTGTATGCACCTACTGAATGCAGATGGGGACACTGCATGTGCAGTGAAATCCGATGCTGACCAGAAAAACTATAAATATTTTTTATTTCACATTTTTAAGGGTTTGCTCGTTTAGATTTTTACGCTGAATGGCGGTTTCGGCTCATCTCTTACATACAAAAATTGAAACAAGTTATGATAATTAGTTGCTAATTGCAAGATTTTTGTTGTGATGTGTATAATAACCACCACCATAATCAATGCTAAAATGCTTAGTTTGGCGCTAAATGGCGCTGTGTGAACGTTGATGGATATGTATTTTTATTTTATTACTCAATACGAGCGTTGTGTTGGGAGTAAGTTTACCAGAAGCCCAATACCTTCTTTCCTATTTCCTAGTCCCTTTTACGAGGTAGATAACGCACTCGCTGCTCCTTTGGAGTTGCAGGTGTTCATTAGGTAGTGATATAACTCACCAACAGGTGAATCGTCTGCTGTATGTCTAAATAGAGGAGAGTCTGTTTGTAATAGTGAAATAACATTATTTACGGAATTTACTCGAAAGTGAGTACCGACATACAATTCTTACAACTACAGCCACAACTTGCATGCTTTGTTGAAAGTTAACTTCACTAGTTTGGGGTTACTATCATTTTAGCTTACATTTATACGCTGTTCTTATGTGTTTAGCTGTGTGCAGAGTTTTGTTTGCTATTTGCCGAGATGCAACACTAGCAAGTTGGATTGGATCCAAAAAGCTGTACGCTAGGTACCTTTAGCCTAAATATTTGACAACTCATGTGGTGTAATGATTAAGAGTGGGTGGTACATACATACACTAAGGGTTCCGTTCGATCCCCGTGCAGTACACAATTGGACTTAAACATTTCTATTTATTGGACTGGGTATTTCTATGTACGAATATAATATATTGTAAGTAAGCCTTAACAAAACAAAAAGTTTTTTCCTAATTTAGTACTGTGTGAATGACTGGATATTATGGATCCCCATACTTGGAATAACTCATTACCTAGAACTAATTTAACATCATTTCGATAAATGATTATGTCTGCTGTTTCAGGTTAATATATGTACTTTGTGTTTATTTAATTTGGTAATTATTATTTCAGTGTGTTATAATAATAATATAGTATTAACATACATGGGTATAACCGCACACTTATACTATTATTTTGTTTTTATTGGAACCAAACATAATTTTTTTGCATGGAGTTGTATGTTGCATTTATATTCAGGTAAAAATATCCTTTTCTTATTGATATCCGCCGAGCAAGGTTCTATAGTCAAAAATATGCTACAACGCTTCTGTAATAAGGTTTATTTTATTGTGCAATATCAGCCGATATCTATGTTTCGATCATTTATAACTTGCGTTCGACGGGCAAACAAAACGAATGAGGATAGAAAAAGTGTCGGAATTTGAGACGGCCGCGAGTGGAAATGAAGTATTATTGCAACACTTGCACTTTCGGTCGACCCGCGGCTGCTTGCATTATTATAAAAACTTTACGATTTCTATTTCAGGCGCAATTCTATTCAAAATACCTTTTTTTGGGTTATGTAATTTTATATTTTTTGCATGTTTACTGTACTTTGGTTGCGATAACGCTAATTCACTCTCACCAATCTAGGTAATGGGCTAATAGGTCCACAGCAGAACGAAGGCTTCCTCTTATTGCTCCCACCCGGACCGATCCCTGGTAGTCGGCATCCATTTTCCACCCGCGACCTTTTCCATATATTCAGCCCATCTGGTCCATCACCAATACTTTAGCTAATTATTGTAATTACTTTACAGTATGAAATGGGCCATAGAAACCTTCAGATTCAAATAGTATCTGATGGTAGGTGAATTGGCAAAATATTTCCGCACATTAAACCAAACCTTGAAGGATGATTATGTCGAGTGCTGTGTATTTAACCACATCATGGTTTATTTGGGACACAACGATATCTAAAGAAAGTTCCACTAGAAAGGACCACTTGAAGTTGAGTATCGACATGGTAAAGATTGCAATTATGCAGCAACATGTATGCGGTGTGTGAATTTGTTAAATGTTGCTGTTTGTCGGTGCTGAATTCATAACAATTGCAGAACGGGTGATTTTGAATCCCATCGGTCTATAGAATTATGGTCCGGTGCACTTGAAGACCGCACATAATTACAAGTACAATACATCCAACTTGAGTGTGGCATTTCTACATCTATCTTCTTAAACTACCGAATAAGTACTGTGTAAGCGCTACAAATTTAGTATCAGCATTTCAAGTTTTATTGTTTTTATCATTATAATTATGATTAAAATGTTTAAAACAATGAACGGCTTGTTCTTTTGTTGTTAATCATGATACTTTTGATTTGTTGTCTTATGTTTTAATATTATCCAGCATTACATAGGTACTCATTACTATTGAAATCAAGTATTTTTTTATATGACCAGCGGACAAGACCCATCCAATTGCGTCGTGGTGTGAGACAGGGGGATGTTATATCCCCGAAACTGTTTACAAACGCATTGGAGGATGTCTTCAAGACCCTGGACTGGTCTGAACGAGGCGTCAACGTCAATGGAGAGTATATTTCTCATCTGCGCTTTGCTGACGATATCGTCATCGTTGCAGAGTCATCGGAAGAGCTTGCTGAGATGTTGAATAGCCTAAATGAATCCTCCCGACGAGTTGGGCTTGGCATGAATTTGGACAAGACGAAAGTCATGTTCAATGACCATGTCATGCCACAACCGATATGCGTCGATGGCATCCTTCTCGAAGTTGTGCAAGAATACGTTTACTTGGGCCAAACCATCCAACTTGGCCGGCACAATTTCGAGAGGGAAGCTAGTAGGAGGATTCAGTTGGGCTGGGCGGCATTCGGCAAGTTACGTCAGGTCTTCACGTCGACGATTCCGCAATGCTTAAAGACAAAGTCTTTGAGCAATGCGTCCTACCCGTACTTACATACGCAGCTGAGACATGGACACTGACTGCGGGATTGGTTCACAAGTTCAAAGTCACTCAACGCGCAATGGAGCGAGCTATGCTCGGGGTCTCTCTTGGGGATAAGATCAGAAATGATTTAATCCGTAAGAGAACTAAAGTTACCGACATAGCCCGCCGGATCAGCAAGTTGAAGTGGCAGTGGGCTGGTCACGTATGTCGCAGAACCGATGGCCGTTGGAGCAGACGAGTTCTGGAGTGGAGACCGCGTCTCGGCAAGCGTAGCGTAGGACGCCCTCCGGCCCGATGGACCGACGACTTGCGAAAGGTCGCTGGTGGAGGCTGGATGAGGAAAGCGGAGGACCGGGATATCTGGCGCGAAATGGGGGAGACCTATGTCCAGCAGTGGACTGCGATAGGTTGAATAGGATTTTTTTATAATACGTAGCTAAAATTGACAACTCATTTGGTGTAGCGATTGAGACGTCGACTGTTTTATCCCCGGGCAGTACAAACATTTGTGTGCATGAACATGTCTGTTTGTAACGTTGTTGTAGTCTGGGTGTTTTCTATGTATAATATGTTTGCTTTTTAAACCCTTTTTTGTTTAGAGAGTGTGCTGGAGAAACGAATGAATTAAACAATGTTGCTCCTTTTGTAGAACTTTAGTGTTACAGATCGAAAAACAACTTTAAAATCGTTATTATTACTATAGTTATGAAAAATATAATTATTATTAACTGTGTAGGATTACCTACGGTATGGTATCCAGTTCCGATTCTCTCTTATGATGACTTTTATTGTAACTGAAATTTTAATTCTGCTAAGATAAGGAGTACCTACATTCGACCTTGATGATATTACCACTTCTAATAAACGACTCCAATGCGGATGCTTCAGGAGTCGATAACATTTCCGTTGAACAGCTTTATACATCTTGGCTATGTTGCTATGTCTTGGTTGCCGCTAATGTTTAACGACTGCCTAGTGTCTAGCGCGATTCCTCACCATTGGAGGAAATCAAAGCCCATTGCGATCCCGTTACCACCTTCACCTTATTATATTATTCACCTTATATCGTTCTTGCTTGCAAGCAGATGTTTTCTGCAAGATTTAAAGACAGTTTCAGACAACGCTGTCAACGTAGCAAGCTTTTGGGCTTCTATGATTTGATATTTTTTTGCCATCGATACGCTAAGAAGAACAATACTGCTTTATGAATAGTAGTATAAACGAAATTCTTCTTGCTGAATAGTATAAACAAAAACTTGCAACATATCATGATCAAGTATTTCTACCTACACGCTAAGCTTAACTGCATGCACAAGTTGCAGGCTCGCATACTCAGAAGACTGAGCGTCTGGCGCGCGAACACTTTCGCTCGAGAGCGCGCACACGTGCAGATTATGCCTTTCAAAGGATTTTTTACAATAAAACATATGCCGCTTTTTGCTTTAACCCACTTTAGACTCGATTATAACCTTCTTACCTACATTTGGTTCGGTCTTTGTGAAGTTCAAGCCGCCGGAATGGCTACATGTATTTGGAGCACACCGCCATTTTTTTGCAATCAAACCATGTCTGTTTAGTACCAAGTAATGTATGTTGGAGGCATAAACGATCTTTTAAATATATTGCATTTACTCACAGGGATTCTGTGGAAACGTCCTAATTTTCATTAATAGTAGACAAAACCTCATCTCTTCTTTTAAAGGATGGAAGTAAACAGAAACTTATTTTTGAAGCGGAATTTACTTAGATACAAAGCAAAAAATAAATAATGTGTATAAACATGTGAATCATATAATGCAATGTGATATTAAATAAAATCATAAAATAAATACGGATTAAATAATTCATTAAATTTATTTGATCTGGACTACCATTTCTTAGATGCCCCAATGGTAAGTGATACGAAACCTATGTCCAGCAGTATACTGCAGTAGGTTGAAGAGAGAGAGAGAGAAGTGATACGTCAACCCATAAAAGATGTAGTGGTGAGCCAAACCAATTGGTGTAGATAGTACTTATTTCTGGCAACATTGCCTTGAGCCCTACACACCAAAGACGTATTTTTAGGCCTTTTAAACACATTCATTTGAGTTGCTTTTTCAGTATCCTTTTTCTGAAATACAAAAGCGCCATGCTTTTTTTTCGCATCACGATTAAAAGCACTAATTTATCTACCTAATATACATTAAAGTACTAAAATTGTTGTTTATTTGAGACCTACGGTGAGTTTCAAATTTCAATAGCCGTGACCCGGATACTGAAACTGAATGAGCAAAAGTTAGAAGTGCAAAAAATTAAGTAGTTTGTGTGGTTTTTGTTTGAAATCGCGCTTATGGGAGACGCATGTGGTCGCGGGCTGTCCGATAACACACTTCACTTGTGCAATACCAGGGTTGCCTATCTTATACGAACTCAATTTCTTAAATAATCAAAAAGACAACAGTAAAATAACTATTAGGTACTTAATATTGGTACAAATTAACAATTATTTATATATATTGATTGATACTAGGCGTGACCTGTCCTGGAGTATATTATTTTGTAGTACAAGGGATGATAAATACAATCGTCACTGGCTAGAAATTACTAAATGCTAGATAGCATTTGATCAAGCCAATGAATATAATTTTAACTCATATAGATTCCGTGTGCTCTATGTTAATGACTTTCTAGCAATCGAAAAATCATGGTGATCTTACGATATATTTTGCGATTGCGTCGACTTTCACTGACAAAAGCATCAATGTTGTCATTATTAGATAATCCTATAGTTATTGTTGGCCTATCTATATTCTGGGATATAATATCTAAAATGGAATAGGCTGAACTTGTTAATAGTACCTAATTTTCATGTTTTTCATTTCAATATTCCTATAGCACGATATTGATAACATGTTAATTATGAAGGCCACAGATGATTTTTAAATTAGAAAGTTCTCCCCTTTTTCATCCAGGCTCCACCAGCGACCTTTCGCAAGTTGTCGGTCCATCGGGTCGGAGGGCGTCCTACGCTACGTTTGCCAAGACGCGGTCGGAGTTCACGAGGAATGGCCTCGCAAACTCCCCTGCTCCAACGGCCATCGATTCTGCGACATACATGACCAGCCCACCGCCACTTCTGCTGATCCGGCGGGCTATGTAAGTAACTTTAGTTCTCTGACAGCTTAAATCATTTCTGATCTTATTCCTGAGAGAGTTGCCGAGCATAGCGCGTTGCGTGGCTTTGAATTTGTGAACTAATCCTGCAGTCGGTGTCCATGTCAGATATAATGGTAATGAAATTCATATAAAAAAGTATGTGAACTATTTAGGCGACATTCTAAGCGTAAAAAAATAATAAAATAGTAGCAGCCCTGTAAATGTAAGCAAAGGATCCCACGCTTGTAACCGGAGTCGGGTGTCCGCAGCTTCCGTCCGGCTTTTAGCAGCGTCTCATCGGTCAGCCCCCCGCACCCTCCGCATCCATCAGCGCCTTAGGCCATACGCGCACCTACACCCCGCGCCCATTATAACATGTGTAACAGAATCAGCCAAGAATTAACGTGGGTAGGTGTCAGATAAAGGAATAGCCGGCGAGGTGGGCAGCGGGCGATGCTCCACCCGGTCATTAATATTAATTAGGCGCGGTGGAGCCGCTCGGGCTCAATGCGCGCCTCTTTGCTTCTGACTCCCTGCGAAAATTAATTACTCGCAATCTTTATGTTCCAATTATAAAGGCCTTCGCAACAAATTAAATCTGTCCGTAGCAGGCCTCTTTTGAGAGAGGTTTCACTCTCTTTGTGGCTTGATAAATGTTCCTTTGCAAAAATTTCTTTGAATACGCCGAAATGTAGATATTTTACTTAATGCCTCTAATGAATATCTGGAAATACTTTAAATCATAGCTTTGGTAACAATGGGTTTTATAGCGTGTTCGTTACTCGGTGAATGGGAATGTGTGTAATTGTATGTTGCGTGCGCGTCGCGGTTGACGAATAAAAGCGAAATCGATTCCATATTACAGCTTTTGCATAAGCGTACACGACTTCCGCATTTCGGGAGCAAAAACGAAATCCCGCCGAAAAAACTAGCAAGTTTCCCTTTCATCGGGAGGTAAAATATTTAACGGCCGTAACCGGATATCTTGACGTTCTCTTGGAAACAAAGAAAAAAACCACCAACGTGTTATTACGCGAAACCAACATTTAATAAGCCTTTTTTATTTTACATCGGTTTTGCTTATCCATTAATTCGTTTGCCTTGCAAAAAATATTCGGTTGTGCCGACGCCTATGTATTTGAATAGTTGGATGGCGCACTCATTGTGTGGAAGATGCGGAAATGGGATATTTTCTTTCGAGAAATATAATATTCGGTGGCTTTATGTTGACCCGTAGCAAAAAGTTTCATCGGAGTTATAATTGCACAACACAAGTACTCGCTTTTAGTAAATGTTTGATATTTTTGTAACCACTACACGCGCAGATGGGAATTACACACAGCTTTAAGAAAATATATCAACAGCGAAAAAGCTTCATCTAATTAAATTTATTTTATCGCAAAATAAGAATGTAGGATATTTTTTTTATATAACCATCATTCACTGCACTAATTATTATTAATTTTATAACACTTTATATATCATTTAGCTACGATTTGCGAAGTTTTCTATTAAAACGTAGTGTGTAACTCTTTGTTTTCTATTTAAAGATAAGTAAGATAAGGTTGGATAAGCCAAACTTATTTCAATTTATTTGTGTTATGATAAATGGTACAAGTATCCGTAATGCGATAAAAGATTTTTTAAAGTGAATTTATTAAGTATTAAATAATGTTAGTCTTATTTAAGATTTTATTAGGGAATTATTAGCCGTACTTTGACATAAGTTCTTGACTAAATTTGGCAATATTATATGACTTATTTTCTGAAATAAGTAAATATGTATTACCATAGTTGTGAGTGTTTTGACTCGTTAAGATTTTTTCCCGTGAAAAAATATTTCGTACTACAAAACCAATGCTATAGCATTGGTTTGAAGTATAATTGAATTTGAAGTATAATGAATTTTTATGAAAAATATGTCGTGTGTTAAGTATGGTAATACAACGTGGAATGTAGTCAGCCTAATGGTAGGTACTATGTTAATCGTTGCATGTTAAAGACTTGGGATTGCTATCTGGGTTTACTATTTGTTTTACTAGTTAATTCATTGTTCAAATATAAATTAACTTACTGAACCTCCTCCTTTTAACCGCGGGTGCTATAAGAGGCTGTTTTAGTACAAGTAGCTCAGTAGAGATCGAGTAGCAGCGCTCTCTCATTTCATATTAAGGGTTGTTAAATAAACCGAACTTGTTGATGTGTTTTGGATGTAAATTAGTTCAACTAGATAAGTTCTGCGCGTTTTGGAACGCATAGTCTAATAGGAAGCATTTCGACCGCAAGGATCGACTTGTAGAAGTTCCCGTAGTCGAGTCTAGATGACAGAAAAGTCGGGCCGGAAAATCGCTAATTATCGAATATTAATATAATTTTATAATATATATTTTTCCTATTCAACCTATCGCAGTCCACTGCTGGACATAGGTCTCCCCCATTTTGCGCCAGATATCTCGGTCCTCCGCTTTTCTCGTCCAGCCTCCACCAGCGACCTTTCGCAAGTCGTCAGTCCATCTGGCCGGTGGGCGTCCTACGCTACGCTTGCCGAGACGCGGTCTCCACTCCAGAACTCGTCTGCTCCAACGGCCATCGGTTCTGCGACAATATATATCGAATATGAATATTAATAAAATTATAATTAACCAAAATAATGTTTACCCTTTTATTTTAGCTACCCCAAAATATAAGAATGGATATATACCTACTTAAAGTGAATTTTTGTTCTTATACGCTTTTATTCATAGGTAATTCAACGTTTAACAATTGTATTAGCAACACATTTCAATTCATAATTCGATAAATATTAATCCCCATATAGGTACCTTATTAATAATAGTAAGCTTCCTTCTAAATGCGCTTTTTGATGGCCATTCACGTGTTTTGAGTGACGTACGCCCACACAATGGCGAATCTTTATTATATGTTCTTTTTGCGAGTTATGTTTTCTGTAAGTTTCGGTTTAGTGTCACTTTAGACAGGATACGGTGCCATTAAAAGCCCCAAGAGATTCGCGATGTCAATCTCATGTGTGAAATTAGGCACGTTTGTGCGCCCAAAATTTATTTTTTTCAACATCCTTAATATTTTTTGTAGTGATTTATTGGATACAACGAGTTATATGATAATGATATGCACAAGTTATATCTGGGGCCATGCCTGAATAAAAAGTTATCTTTTAAATTGAAATAGACAAATTTACGTTATACCTTTATAACGTTAATTTGTCTATTTCCGTATTATATTTGATCAATGAAATGATTCAAGTTGTAGAGAATTTATATTCCGATACAATAAAGAGCAGTATTGTTTTTTATTACATTAAACAAAGGGACAAATATTTATACATCTTATCTGACAATGATATATAACTAAGCGTTGGTAGTACGTATTGATGGGTGATTAAAGCCTCGTTGCTATGGGGCAGGTGCACCAAAGGTTAGTGAATCTGGCTGTGGCCCTAAAAGATGAAGGCCAAGCCTTTAAATTTACACAGATAACCTAGCCATCCCTTTACATTTCCACAGATAGCCTGAAGTGAAACATCTCCGAACCAAGATTTAAGCTTTACTTTGTACAATTTCATTAGGTACGAATGAACACGAAGTAGATAAAGATATGTATCATTGTAAAAAACACAATCAATTTCCTGTCAATAACTGACCATGCACAAGTGGCTGTGGGAGCGACGCGGGCTGCCAAGATTAATGAATTTTGAATTAGACACGTCCGAATTGAAACCAAATTGGACTTTAGAATTCGGAAGTGCATACAGAAAAGCTGAATGGTGCAATTCGTGATAGATTGTTGCGAAATTTTAAAAAAAAACGGTATCGTCCGCATATTGGTCGGTACCCGCAGCTGGTCCGTTTTCTCAAATGATATTTCTCGTAATCCGATAATATTTTTTACTCCCCAATGGCCAGTTTTTACGAATCGTGTTTGTTGATCGTCAACATTATTAGTCGTGAAGATGGGTTTACAGTTTTTACTAAAGTAACATTAACGATTGTCACTCGATAGTTATAGACTAGCAATAATGTCATTATATATAATTGAATAAATGTATGTTTAATGTATTAATTGCATTGTTTTAATTGTGAGTATAATCACAATATAATAAATAGTTTAAAATAACGATTAAAGTATACAGTATTAATTTTATTGTGTGCTTGGCTACTAGTTATTTTTACAATATCCTAAGTATAAAATTGTATGGAAAGGTGAACCCCTTTTAATAATAAAGTAACCTTGATTTTTTTTTAATAAATACTTTGTCATGTAAATGGAGTAAATATGTTTCTAAATATTATATAGCCGGCTTGGTAAAAGTTAACGTACAAAGATTGCTTGTAATATATCTGGCTTTTGATTTCGTCGTTAGATTTCCTCTTTGATGTTAACCTTCGCCCTCGTTCCGTGTCCAACTTCATCTTATGTCGAATAAAGGAAAAGTATAGGATCTAGAAAGGCGAGAAATTGTAAATAGAGCCGTCGATAACAGCTCATTGTATCGCGATTTGTGTACGAAATTCGACATGAAGGGCAGAAGAGGGTTCGTTTGGCAAGCGTTACGCAAGGGCTGTTGCGTCAAAGGTGGTGTCAGAGGCAGGCAACAAAGGTCGGCTGCCCTCCAGACTTCTCGCGATGGACGTACCTCGGAAAGGATTTACTGTGTCCACGACGTGCGCCCGTGTTCACACTCTAGCTTCCAGATATATAACACCTGAACAATATATAATTTATTGAAATTATTAACAGTATTATTCACACAAAGTGAGGTCTCATCGCATAGTGAATGTCACCTTTTGCGATTATTCCCACTTTGGTAAGGACAGCGTAGGTTGAATCACTGAAAAGAAAGATAATTCCGTGCTGAGGAGGGCAGATTAGGATTGTAGTCGTTAACATTCACCAATCCGCATTGAGTGGGTTACGGGCCAGTATTGCATAACTATGTTGTGTAGGAAAGCCTATGTTATGCAGAGATGGTGAAATTGATTATTATTAGGGCAATGCATACTATTGGAAATCACTAAAAGTTTTTATGCAGTTTACGTGACTTCACATTAAATATTATTATAATAGAAAATAGCTATTTGTGTCTTTAATTAAAAGTCAAAATAATAAGAAATCTTATACTAAGATTAATTTTAGTCACCTAACTATACCTTCAAGTGTAATTTAAGTATTGTGAAAAATATATGAATAAGCATTTATATCTTATGTGATTTTTTACAACTCTTATCTGATACTGCTTCCATGTTATCAAACAATCCTATTCCTATTCACCACACAATATTTGTTTTATTATTATTTGAAGCGTTTATCCTAGAAAGCACCGCCTTGACCGCGCCCTTAGCGCCGCAGGGTGCAAATGGATTCTACGTACTTTTAAAATAGTAGACGTAATACTTATTCGGCAAAAGACGCAACTTTTCAAAAACATATCTATAAAGGTCACATCGCTATTGTGTTAAGTAAAAAACAGTTTTTATTGCTAACTAATAAGTTCTATGGTCTCGATACTTTGGCAGCATCATCGATTGGTCGCGTGCTATTCAGTCAGGGCCACACTTAAAAAAAACAAAATTTTAATCATATTACAATGTATCCGTTGTATTTAATATCTTTTATGCGAGGACGCACCTGGACGCCGTTTTTATTTGTTGTCCTCTGTCCACGGGTCAAAAAATTTTCAATAGATGATTCAACAGACTCCCGTTAAGTAATCGCGCTGTAGGTCACTTTTTACGAACATTTTTTGGGTAAAAAATGGCATGTGCTCGACAAATTATGCATTTCGTTGCATCACAAAAGCTTTGCGTCGCCAGCGCACGAGTGCATATTATATTTAGG
The DNA here is from genome assembly GCA_019425675.1 of Leucinodes orbonalis. Lineage (NCBI taxonomy): Eukaryota > Metazoa > Arthropoda > Insecta > Lepidoptera > Crambidae > Leucinodes > Leucinodes orbonalis. Next base: position 57,457 of record PQWD01004184.1, read on the forward strand.
GAATCGCGAATTGATGTCAAGCGAAGCGCCATTGTGGCGTGCGGCGTTTTCTCGCCACACAATATGTTTTTTAAACCAACTTTACGTTGATAATTTGAGAGGTGACTGGAACTTTTCGCTGTTAAATATTTGTATTCATTTAGTTCGCAATTTATTTCTGGCATTCTATTTCGACTTTAAATCTGTATTTTACAATGGCTTTTGTTGTGTAGATATGTTTTTGTTACCAACGAAAAGCTATCCTCATGTAGTTATAAAAAGGAAAAATTATTGGCTTGGCTTACCTATCTACTGTAATTCAATTAATTTACTCTTATTTGTACTTAATAGATTTAAAAAAATGCACGTTTGACATTCTCTGAAATCCAACCTATAGCAGATTGACAGTTGAACACAAAAACGTTCGGCTATCTATTCGATTTCATTCATGATCAATACGTGAAGATAAGCGACAGGACGTGTCCCTTGTTTGCATCAAACAAAGAGTCCAACATGCTAAACTTATCTAACGTTTGCACAGGGTTCAACAAAAAATGTATGGCGATGTTATTTTTGAATTTGTGCAAGACGTTTGACAGCGGACTAAGCGAGTTGTGCGCCATAAAAGGTGACATCTCCGTGGAAGGAGTGACACAAAGGACGAGTCGCGTGAAAGACGACTTGAATGGAATGAAAGGAGTGATCGAGCGCTCCAAGGAGCCGCCCGCGTGGACGGGTCACTCGCGTATTCCGTTGGTGTACGACCAGACTAGGCACAATAAGGACCAATTATATTAATATACCACACTTAAGTTATATACGACATTAATTTGTGGTTGATTTTCATTTTGAAAAAGTAACTACTGAGTTTCTTAATGGCTTATTCTCAGTAAAAACAACATTTCGAACCAATTGTGCATTCTTATTTGACATTCAACAGTATTCTCTATAAAATTGTTATAAATAATTTTTGATTTGAAGTTTTTGCTTTTGTTTAGGTTATGGCATACTAATTTTGAACTTTTATAATTTTATTATTGATGGTTTGATCATGTATGAATTTTATTTTCGTCCCTTTAAGAATCTCTGAGGGACTCAAACTGGAGTTGATGTTATCCGTTAAGGTACTAAAGTTTTCGTAGGTTTGATAACTATGCAAGATTAGAAAATTGTGAAAAACACATGTGCAATTCTGTAGTGTTAACCACATCTTGGCAAGCGTAGCGAGGACATCTTCCGGCCTAATGGACCGCCGACTTAGAAAGTTTGCTAGTGCAGACTGAATGAGAAAAGCTGGGTCCGAGATATTTGGCTTAAAATGGTGGAGGTATATGTTCAACAGTGGACTGCATTAAGTTAAAGTGTTTTTTTTATATTGATGTTAGTAACTAAGGAGGATTTATTTATAAACGTTATTTTAAAAGGGATAATTTACCCCTAATCTCCTGGAAAACACTGATGAACATTAAAACAAAACATAAACACATAAATTTAATTCATATTTAAAAGTGGTTTGTATCTAAATGTAATAATACAGAGTTAAACATTTATTTCTTTCTATTTACGATGTTGCTAAACATCATTAAATGTACTTGTATGTGTACCTTGTCTAAAACAAAGCGTAGGTATAGATATAGAAACAAGTCGTAATGTTCACTCGGGTAAAACATAAATCCAGCTTTAGGGTTGAAATAAAAAGAGGAGTTCTGTAAGTGGGATAGTGTAGGATATAATTCACATTTATGCGGAGCGGCCGGCGTTGCGTATCGAGTCGCCGGGTTACTTCGCAAGGACAATTCTTTCCCGGAGAAAAGGGAATTATTCATCACACCCGGAAGGGGAGAGCCCGTGACGCAAGCACAAAATAGCCACCTGTCACCACAGGAAAGACGTAACCGCCAGCTTTATAACAATCCATACAGGTCTTTATGTCAATATATACAGTGTCTCTATTGGCTTACACGTGTTATGGTGTCAGGCATTTTGATCAATTCAGAGGGTCCAGTTGACTGTTGCCAGTTGCAGAATCAAAAGTTTAAACGGCCGTCGAGAACAAAGGGCGTTCGGACAGGGCTACGGCAGGGATAAATATTCAATGCGAATCCTTTGGAGGCGATATTTTATATTTTATTCCTGAACGCTTGTCACCGGTTCTCACCTGCGCGATCTAGCGGAACGTTATGAGAATACGATATCTCGTAAATGCACGAGAATTTAAGATGAGAGAGCACGAGAAATTAGAAGGGATACATTACAATGGAACTGACTTTACTCATTTTGGAAGTCTAACAAAGTATAACTAATAATTGTTTGCTAAAGTTTCCAAGCTGACAACGGTTTGGTTTCTTCTTTCAATAGTTATATTTTATAATGTGTAGCGTCGAAAACCGGTTTGTATCATAAAAAACAACAATCAAAAACATTTTAATTGAAATACACGTTATACCATTTGTTATTTACAAAGCAAGTAATTAAAAATTACAAGATTTAACATCAAACATTTAATAATTAGCGCTACCGTCATTTCCAGCATTGAAACGTCAATCTAACCAAACAAGTTTGTAATCAATCACTAGTTTGCGAGCGTTATGGATCCTTGATCCAACGCCCTTCCGTTATAATAAAGGAAAACCAGAATTTGTGCAAAGTTTACCCAAAATTTACATTAAAATCACACAAACGAAAAAAACGGGCTAAAACTGGAATTCATTGTGTTCGATTGATTCGTAACGGTCGAGCGCACAATTATATGAATGTAATATTCACAATTTTTGTAATTCCGCCGTTCGGGCACATCTGTCGTTCTCACGCGGAAGGGATCGCAGGCCTTAATCACTTGCGATCGCAACTATTAACGACTTCGCCAAACTAACCTATAAAATGTTCATATCAATGCCTATAATATAAGTTTCGCAATTATTTTACTATTTCAGTTGAACTAAAACAAAACGCATCTTTTTGCTCTATTTGAGTAATGTTAATAGGTGGACCGGCCTCGACTTTTTACGACGGCCTTAACGATTTTTCTTAGTGTTCGCTACCTATTGTGACTACTGCTGCAAAAAGTTTAGCAAGGCTTTATCTGTTTATCGGACAATGCGCACCATGCCATAAAACCGGGTTGTGGCCCAATTTGCAAAATTAGTATAAGATCCATATTGTTCCAGATAACAACGCAACAGGACAAAATGGCTTGCGCATGTCGGGACGCTTTGTTCATCTTCAGTGCAGCTCCATTGTTTACTTTCCCTTTTAATGTTTGCCAGAACTCGCCATTGACATTGTATGCGAATATATTACGGCTACCTAAACAACCTTGAACTACAATTATCTAAAACTAGTCTGCCCCTACATTGTGTGCATTGTTTCTTATCGTTATCAAAGTGAACTCTTCTTAAAGTGACACGCCGACTGTATTCTTAAAGGTAGCTCGGCTATTGTTCGTTAAGTAAGTTACTCTTTATGTATTCGTATAAAATTTGCACATTAAGTAGGACGAAAAATTATCTTACATATTTTATAGTCTTTTTATTGTGATACATAATAAATAGAATGTACAAGATTTTATTAAATTAATTCAAATACAAAGACATAATTTGTTTAGGAATAATAGAGACTTACCTATTGAAAATAATTTTAATTTGTACAGATAAGAAACTTATTACAATAGAGTTATTGAAATGTTGATTAATATTCGCCTTCAAAGCTTAGCAACAATTATAAAATCGGTACCTACTAACTTGAATACTTTTAAACCACGTGACTATCTGATCAATATGTAGTTATTTAACTTACATTACTGTTATCGATATACGACGGTAAATCCTTTGAAAAGGGCATATTCTTTTGCACTCCGACCGGTTACGTAGTACCAAAGGGTTCTTTTGTTTATCGATGAGTAAATGATACAAACAATGGGTGCCATCGCGCAATGAAAGAAAAAGTAAAAGTGTTGGCGAATTTCGAATTCCTTTCATTTGAGGGCAAAGATGCGTCCTTGAGTTCACTTCGGCAAGGCTTAATTGTGGTTTCACGGCTTCAAAGAGTTGGTCCCTTTGAGCAGTGGGAGTGGAGGCAGCGGGGTGGCCCCCGGCTCTTCATCCACAAAACAAAGGAACACTCTCCGACATCACTTTCACTACAAACCTAAAGCTTATTTTCTCGGCTTTGTGATTGATCTTAAATACTAGAAACCTGGTTTTGAAGGTACCTAACTGTGATATATATGGGAATGATATCAGTAAGGGTTAAAATATGCATGTGCAATTGAATCTTATTAAGCGATAATTTACATCCTAGACTTGGGTTACAAATATTTTGAATGGGTAAGTATTTAAAACTTTTAATACTTACAATCATTTATCTCTGAAACATATAATTTAATAATGACATTATTATATATTGAAAGTGAATAATATTGTATACTTATATATGTAGTAAGTTGCCATGATGAAGTTATAATTAAACCAAAAGAAGAATCGGCCGATAAGAGCTGAGCATCAATCAATCATTGAAATGGATCGCGTGTCCGAGGCCGGAGATGGAGGGCATCGAGGGTTACCGAGGAGCAGCCACACTCCTCATTACGAGACTTTTCGTTTGGCATTAGGTCGTCATTAGACCGATTGCTGTCGTTAAAACGTGAAATGAGTAATCACGAAACATGACAAAATCAATACCACCTAAAATATTTTTCAATTTTACTAAACATACGACCAGTGTTTATTATCGATAATATAATGTTATCTATAACTTAAATTGTTTTTAGAATTTTGCTGCTATATTTACTGGTACAGAATAGGGTGCCACAAATCTTGCATGTCACATTCTTGGTTTTGTAATTAAGCACCTAATTTAACATTTAAGAGCGAGTTTTAAGTTTAAACTATAAGTTCATAAATCAGCATTGCGGTCACGATGCAATCGGCAACTATTGTGGATGTTTGCCTTAATTAACGGCATTTTATTGATTTTAGATAAGATAATGTCGCCAGCACCTGCCTCACGGCGAACTTTGTTGTTTATATGCGAAAACTGCACCACAAAGATCTCGTTGTTGCCTAATTTATAGATATCATGGCGAACCAAGGGTCTGGCAAGGTGCGGCGTGTGCCAGATAACCGCCTAAACATCCTGCTCGCTGATGCACTACGGAACGGGACGACAACACACTTCTTTATCTAAAAAACTTCTTGCATATTTCGTATGTCAAGCAATTCTAATCTATAATACATATCATTAAGCTTCATTTTTGTTTGTTGTTACGGGGCACGCGACAGCAGCAGGTGGGACGGGAGCAACGCTCTTAAAAAACTAACAATCTTTTTCACTGAGCATTGTGAAAAGAACAGTGTTTCGTCTTTAATAAGTCCTCGTCTGGGTTATTATTAGACAACTGTTGTGTTAATGCCATGACTAGGTAAATAACTGTTAAGTCAGAGGGTTTTTTTACAACTTCTGCAATAGGACTGGGATATTGAATACCAAATACATTTGATTGTATGAGTATTTTTATTAAGTAATAGAGTATCCAGTATGTAGCATAAAAAAAACCTACTTAAACAACTAAATATGACGTTATATAACCCAATTTCGAACTTAGGTATAAATGCAGTTGGTTTATATATGATAACCAAAATAAAAATAATTATGACTTGATGTAAAGAGATCAATGTACCTACCTAATTTAAATAACCTTTTTTATTTTTCCTTAGTATTTATAAATTAACTTTAATTAGAGTTGATTTCTGTATTGGTTTTATAAAATTGCACTATGGTTTCGGAAAACTAGATCAATCAGGGCTATGAAATAATTAGTAAGTAATAAGCCCTAAAAATTGACCCTTATAAATTCCCTGAATGTTAGCTTTATGTAAGCTACTCAGTTAAATATTAGTTGGATAAACGGTTCATTTACGTCATCTTTTACTCGTATTTTACAGCCTCTGTTTTAGACAATTATGCGATGCGGCAAGCGGTGATATATTTGGCCTTCTACTATACATAAGTAAATTAAAACCGCAGCCCTTGCTACTGTCAAAACACAAGGCGTGTATTCTAATAATAATCCCGCAGATAAGTTGCCCGTCTACATGGTACTTTACGACGGGATAAAAAGCGTACCTCGGGGCGGCGCGTGCGACGTGCCCGCAAACGAGTAAATGGTAAAAATAGTTAAAGTGGTAAAAATAGTGTCGCGGCTACGATAAAAAACCTTAATTTACGAAGCCCGCGCCGCACCAGCGACACTTATGCTCTTTATGCGTGTTGTCTTTGAACCAATAATTACCTACAGGCGGCGACCTACACATCGCCTACTTCAATGGAGAAGCTAAATCCATACGCCACCCTCAAACAATGACGTTTAAGTTACGCAACCATTTTTTAAAAGAAAACGGTACAATATTATTAACTTTATTGCAGTTAAATGTTATAAAACACAACTTTTCCGCTTTGATATCATAATAACAAGTTTAATTGCAAATAAATTGAGCTTGTTAAGGTAGTATTACCAGTACGTTCTTAAAACTATACTTAGAAAATAATAAGCTCATTAGACAATCCACATAATAAAATGTTAATGTTATATTGTACAGGTGATTATAGCCTTCCTAATTTGCGATCAAGAGGTAGGTCGAAATTAGTACTTGCTTAATGATGATGAATTGTCATAATTGTTAGGTAAAAATTCTAGGAAGTCTATCAGTAAATCGACGATCACGAGACATACAGTCTGTATCTAATAACTTACAAGAAATAGCGTTAATTGAATAGTAATATGGGATTAAAAAGATATTGTATTATCATAAGAGTTAAAATTAAATATAGGTTTATTTTTATGAATATTTGATATAGATGTAGAGATATTAATAAATATCATATAGAGTGTACTTTCATGTTTAGATTTTATTTGAAAAACGTATGCTGGAATTATTTAAAAAGGCTTTTGCTGTTTAGTTTAACAGTTTAACATAATTAATTCTAAATATTTAACTTTGAATCTTTGAGATGCTATTATATTTCAACTATGCAAAACGGACACTTACGAGTATTTATTAAATCGGGTCATTTACTGTTGTTAATTATAACTAAAGGTATACGAAACGAACCGAGCACACTTTTGCGTAGGTACGTCTTTTCGCTTCTGGTTTTGAGAAACATTAGCCGTCAGTGGCGTGACATACATCAGTCTAAATATCAACTGGTACCTACACAAAACTGTATTTGGTTATCAAAATAGAAAAACTGACGGCCTAAAGGCGTTTTTGTTCTTGGTTCAATTTATAGCGTTAATTTTTCGTCATTTTACCATGTAAACTTTATGACTTAACTGATGGTTATTTGATCTATTTTATTACAAATAAAGTCTAAGCGTTAACACCTTTATTTTTTTTGGCGATAGGGAGTTTTCATCTCTCGGCAAAGGTCTTTTTCTTTTCCTGCTTGGTTGTGACTTTGCAGATTTTATTAGGTACCTGAATCACTAAAAACAAGGAATAATCTGTATTTTCAGTGATTCAACCCTCTGACCCTTAATCCGTGAATCCAGCTGCCAATATGGCGGTATTTATATAAAACTACATTAGAGATATATAAGTAAGCGTAATACTATTTAAAATAAATATAAAGTACACTAATAAAAACTAAGAACCCTACAAAACGTAAAAAAGGTGTCCCTAGTCTGTGACATAGTACCCATAAGGCTGGCAACATTCCCGCGTTGTATAGCCAAACTTAAACGTTGACCAAGAAAGGCACCTACTCGCCTGTCACCTGTATATTCGGCTATACGTTTTACTAAATCCCGATATACACGATGAGTACATGGTCCCCACGGCCCAAACGTTTCCACAGCAAATGGTTCAAATGAAACTGTGTTGGTCAGGTTGGCATATTTACTTTAGAGACTATAATTTCTCTCACTAGCTCATGTATATAATTAATATTACTCGATAAAAACGTGGTCGACATGTAACTAAGTGCATCTTGCCATCATCTTTGGAGCAATGACTTCCAAGCTACTACAAAACTTGGACGCGATCTAGGTATTACAAATAGTCATTCGCTAACTACCATGCCATTCCTTTTGTCAAGGTATATTATCAGAAATGTCATCTCCAATAAACAACTTGCAAGTTACGTAACTTGAGTAACAAACCCATAGTAGGGTAATAAGAACATATCGAAACTGTCTTTTATTTTAACTTATCGTTTTTTACTGCTGAACACAGATCTCCCCCATTATAGGTCTGCTATCCCGGTCCTCCGCTTTCCTCGTCCAGCCTCCGCCAGAATCTAAAAAAAATGTCTAACCTATGCAAGAATGAAATTCCTAGTCCATAGTTTTAAGAGTCTCTGTCAATAAGAGCTTACCACATTGATAGTAGGTAATTAAACGAGTGTATGTTGATTAACCTATTATCAACTTCATTACCCATAATAGACATTTAATTTGGCAAAACTATTCCAAAATATAAAAAAATAATTAGGCTGCAGCAGCAGTTCTAGGATACAACTATCTGATCTGAGGATACCATTGAATGGAAGTTTCTTAAGTACACTAAATGAAATAATACAATACTAGAGACGAGTCAGCGAATATATTGTTTGTTATTATAAATCCTGTAGCTATAGGTTCTTAATCTATGATTTTATATTCAAACTAAAGAAACTTACAAACTACACCCCATTAAAGTGGCTTAGGTGACAACTCATCCGAAAAATATTTCAGCCATGTCACTATCCACACTATATTAAATTAACATTTTTTTGCAGCACAATTTAACGTATCAGCTGTGAATTATGTAGCTTTCATACTACAATGTTTTTATTTTTATAGGGCCATAAATCTATTCTGTAATTATAAATTGAAGTTATATTTTACTACAAACTACGTACAATATTTTCATTGTTTTTGATAAGACACATTTTTATAATTAATATTGCATTCTTCTTAACCCGTTGACGGCCAGGATTACAGACGCAATAGAAACTCATTTGTTTCTCTTGGATATATCCGTCATTGTCGTCCCACTACATGGCTATGGAAAGGTTTTTGTGTAGACCAATTTCAACATTTATATTCGCCTCGTCTTAAATTATATATTTCAATTAATGATTGAATTTTCATAAAGTAACATTTAAAAATCTATTACCAATTTTATTATTATCAGTAACTATTGCTTGTATGAAATACTTCATAAATGCTATCTCAACTCATAAAGCAGTGCGAGATAATAAATCTGTGCATGTTTTCAAATTAGTTATCGCTAAAGGGAGAACCGTTCCGAACAGGAGCCGGTCGTAAACATAAAAAGCGCCTATGTGGCGCTCGGCGAGAGGGCTAAAAAACAGCTTCAGGAAGGAACATAATGTAGTAGCGGCTATAAAAAGTGAATGCATTGCGTGCACACGTGGAGTGCACCGGGGTATGTGCGGGGCGGGGGGGTCGGCGGGGAGGGGCTGGGGGTGTGTTTACCGCGCGGAGGGGCGGCCGCCGCACGCCGGTCGCCAGTGTTGTGGTAGGTCACGCCGAGCCCGCACCGCTCGCACACCATTCACTACCGCGACTCCGCGCCGGCATAACATGCCATCGCTCCCTCGTACTTATTGAAACACAAACGCGCGGACCAATTGACAATACAAACGAACTGTGGTGCTAATAAACGCATGCATTCCTCGTGAACACAGATGTGAGATGGCATTGTCGCTGCAGTCGACGCAGAATTCCAGAGGTTTGTGCATTTGATGTTTGCCGGTGTGAAGTCTCGGCTCGCTGAATCTGTCCGGAAACGTGTGTGAAAAGTTTCAAAAAGTTAGGTGCGCGCGGCATGCGTGTGCCGACGGAGGCGATTGGCCGCGCACACATGTGTTTATTTGCATTCGCCGCGAGCTTTGCAGATTCAGTGAACCGTAGACGTCGGCGGGCGCGTAGCGGCGCGCTACGCCCGCTACGACCATACTACACATCCAAATTACGATTTACATTGTTTCTGTGACATATCTTGCTACGATTTCCTTGTACGGACTCACTGTGTGCTTTGTAAGTACTGTTTGTTTTATTATTGTACTGAATCAATTAAGTTATTTAGAAAGAATCGTGTGTTTAGTTTCGAATATACCAAAATGTTAAATTCATATCATTTTATAGTCTAGCTATTTTCAAGTGATCAGCTGTGTTGAGATTCATCATAAAAAGTAAAGAGTATGAATACCTACGTATTGTTTTGTGTTACGTGTACATTGTTCCTTTTACATATTATAATATGCATTTAAATTTGAAGTCATAACGCATACAAAGAAAATATAGTTTGTAATGATCAGGGTGTTTCCAATGTATAATATGTATGTATTTACAAAAAAAAAGTATATGAGTATGTTTATCCGTAGCTTAGTTTGGGACTAGATGGCGCTGTGTGAATGTCAGTGGATATTTATTTATTTATTAAACTGAGAGAAAAAGTTATTAAATATAATTATGTAAGTGGTTGTAGCTTCTCTATTAGGTTAAAAAAGAGTTTTTCTTGGGAGGGGAGTTGCTTAGGATGTAATGATACGCCTATAGAACATACTAGCCGAAATAGTCAAAAAGTATATGTGGACAAATAATAATAACCAATTGTATCAAATTGAAGAGCCTAAGCGTGTAAGAAGCCATATAAGGTAGCAGTGTATCACTCTTAACCCTTAAGCACCGAAAGCACCGAAACCGTACCAATACCGTAATCTGTGCGAGTGCCTCCAGCCCGCGGCCGCAGGTTAATCCCATTATATGACAATTACCGAAATTAGGCCACCCTCCCGCTGTAATACCTTCGCAACTAACTCGCTTCACATTACGTAATACTCAATCATAACGACGCTAAATATGATTCATGTATTAATCAATAAAAAATACCCCGTTCTCTTGTTATGTATTGCATTAACAAATTAATAAAGCGTATAATGACAACAATAGAAGACAAAACCATAAGGCTTGACAATTGGTTTACAATGCGTCAACGTCGCTTATCGACAGAACCCTTGCGCAATAATGAGTTATGGAGTGGCAGCCGCAGGCGACTCCATAAAAGTATTGAATATGGGTTATTGACAAATATTTATGGGGTATAAAGAGGGGATAATTACAACTCTTTAGCACATAAAAAGCGACACGGGAAGGGTGCGGCGCGCTGTAAAAATTTATCACCAACATTGTCACCCGCGGCCGCCGCGAATAAAAGGCATGTGCCCAAGTTCGCGCGCA
>PQWD01004184.1:70318-93405 GCA_019425675.1 Leucinodes orbonalis
CTCGCTCGTTCACTACAACCTAACGCCACGTGTAGTAAAGTCGTTTTAAAATAATATTTGAACATCAGTTTTAGTTCGCTGAATTCGTACTTTTTACAGTTTTTGCGTTTCTCGGTAAGACTACTGCCATGGTCTCTTTAGGTAGTCGTCTATTCTTTGATGTTTTTACATGCAACGATCGCCATAAAAGCACTTTTTTCGACCGTGTTACAGTTTAAAATTTTATTGTCGTACCATTTGCATAATCGCAAAGGCAAGGTGAGGCAAAAACATGACCGTTTTGTTCTTTTATTTTGCAACTGCAAAACATTGAAAGAATGTGTTGCACAAAAGATATTTTTTGATTTATTGACGCGGCGTATTGTTTCGGGAATACGAACTGAGAGTGCTTTCGTCACGCTTGACGTGTGTCGGAGCCGTCCTCGGACGAGCGCGGAATGCGGAGACGAGGAGGCCGCGACATTGCCTTATTATTACTGTAACAATGGCTAGTTCACAATCGATGATTAATAACATCCTATTGATCCGGCGACGGGTTCCGCACAATACCGAAACCATTATGTGCGCCCTGGTCCGACCCCGTTCGTTACGACCGGTTTCTTATCACCCTTATTACAACCGTTCTTGAGTTTTCATAATTTCTCGTAAAAAACGCTGTTTGCGTAGGGTTCTCTCAGGCGTAACGTTATTTTATGGAATAATGAGTAGATAGGGGATAATTGTGTAAAGCATATTGAGCGTTGTAGGTGAGAGCGGGCGCGATAGACGCGAGTTGTCGCGCGACGCATGTCGCGTTGCCGGCCGAGTGCTACAAGCTTCTGTAAATAAGCCTGTCTCTTATAAAAGTATTATTATTTATTATTCGATTTAGTTATAGACGTTACTTATGTTTTTGCGGTTCAATCAACCGTCAAAGTAAACGTTACCTAATGTTAATGTAGAAATAATATTTTATGTAGGGAGTTCAATGGCCTCTGAGATTGGTATTGTAATAAAACATTCTATGTAGGCTAGTAACCCACCGATCTCATGGATCTCATGGTGGTTTTCAGGTGTTTGACGTTTGTCTTGTATGTGTTGGTTGAATATAGTCAAAGTGCGGCCATACACGCGCGGAATTGAATTTTTGTTAGATAGATAATATTGGATATAATTTAAGTGGCAACAGTTCGATATATATGAACGTAATAGGTGTATATAGTAAGCGTAAGGCGTACGCGTCAAGTCCACGCGCGTGTGGCCGCGGCGCGCGCCGCTTTGCAATTTGTTCTACGGGTATTAGTTTCCTACTAGGTGTAATTCATTTTATTCGTCTTCTTCCTAATTTTCAATAATCGCGGTTTTCTCGATGTTCTCGCGCACGTGATTTATTCTGTACGTATTACTGTTATGTTGATATTATAAGTTATATTCTCATAGATTAGTTCCTCATTTCTGCGGTGTAGTGTCTTTATATTACAATATAGAACGATATAAAAATTTTTCCACTAAGAATTCATGGGTACAAAATATAATGTTACAATACACTAATATTAACTCTTGATAGATGTCGTTAATCCATGTCAATTTGTAATATTATTAGTAGTGTAAAGTAGGCGAGCTGTGCCATTATCTACCTCATCTGACCACGGTACTCCGCGCCAGGGTAAACATCCACACTTAAGAGTATTTTCTATTGTTTACCTTGTCTATATAATTGATACAATATTCGGAATAATCCAAAAGGTTATCCAATAATAATGTAAGACACCTTTGAGACTGATTTTATTCCATTCCTTTATTTACTGTTATCCGAATAATCAATGGAATTGTGATCGCGTGTATTTTATCGAAACTATTGTTTGTAGCATTTCTCAGTTCACAAAATTGTTTATGAGATTATTTAGCTTGTTACTCAAGTACACCCAATGATAACCATTGATGATGTTAAATTTCTTCAATTATCTAATATTTCAATTAGCATAATGAATATTTTTTGCGTCATCTAGTTTCATGTGAACAGAAATCATACAACAATAGCTTTCTTGCAATGGTTTAAGTTCCTATTAAAGTATTGGTTTGATTTTTATTGTTTTCTTTAACAAGTTGTTTTTTTTAATAAGTCAGCCTTCAGTGTCGTTCGTTTACATATAAAACAAATTCCAAAGAAATAAAAAGGGTGTTAATGCATGTCACTGAAGGAACCCTAATGTGTGTGACTGTTTAATGTTGTCGATATTAAAAATATAATGAAACCTTGTACTATAATTAGATAATATTAAAAAGTTTAAAATAGGGATATTAATATATGTACGTGAGACAATGTGGCACAGAATTGGTGACGTCAACCGTTTTTAAAATAATGCGTCGTATTTTTTATTCAATTGTAATGGTTTATTTAAAGATAGTTATTATAATAAAACGTCACCAAATGTTTTCCTGATTTACACTATTAACTGGTATTGAACACAACTACCTCATATTCAGTATACTGAAGTTTACATTACAACATTTTATAACTGTTCAATGTAAACTGTACAAAATATTATAAGATTTAATGTAACATAATTATGGTACTATAAATAAATGTATTTCTTTATCAATGTCCAGTACATAATTTATAATAAAGAGATGTTTGTTATTTAACCGTTGTTTTATGTGATCCCTAATTTTTTTAATGTTAATACTTTTTATTTAGGAATTCCTTTGAGAATACCAAAACGTAACCTAAACAATAAAATTACTAGCATACAAACCATCTGATGAAAACTGATAGAACTGTTAAGGAGTGAAATATATCTAAGATCTTAAGTAATGAGACCCTTGTCACTCTTTGCGTGAGGGTCGAAACAGAACTACACACCGAAATTTTTAATTACTCAACTCAATGGATAAAAATATAAGTAAATGTAAATAGCTTTTGCCTGCGGCTTTGCTCTCATAAGATTTTTAGGGTTCCGTAGCCAAATGGCAAAAAACGGAACCCTTATAGATTCGTCAAGTCTGTCTGTCCGTCCGTCCGAATAACACAACCCCTTTTTTCTCCGAAACCATAAGCACTACACTATTCAAACTTTGTACGTATATGTATTCTGTAAACTGCTATTAGGTTTTAATAAGAAACTTGAAAAAAAAATACCCCACGTGTGGGTTATTAATGTAATTAGATCTTAAAAAATGGTATTGAGGTTTCTAATATCATTTTTGAATAAATTGAATAGTTTGCGCGAGAGACACTTCCAAAGCTGAAAAAAGTGTCCCCCCCTCTAATTTCTTAACTATGGGGTTGATATAATCAATAAAATTATGATGTACACGACTATAAAATCTAACAACGAAATTTAGTTTGAACTATTTCTGGGTTGTAGTTTTTTTTTATTCGTCATAAACGGTGAACCACTTCTTTTTTATATTAAAGCTTTAGTAGGTGCCTAAGTAAATAAAAATAATTTTATTTTATGTTACTCGCTGCTGCGGAATCCTCAACGTGCGAGTCCGACTCGCGCTTGGCCATTTTCCTTAAATGCCCTCGGAATGTATTATTGTATCTTCAAAAAATTCGCAATTACCTTCTACAATAAAATTTCATAGTTTCGTTTTTGTAATTAACGACCCACTAGATTTCAATACGTGGGTGAAACTGTTAGTCCTTAGAAAATAGAAAACTGATTAAATTAGCAAGTTGTACCTTTATTTTATCTTTTCAAAATATGTCAATTTACATTAATACATCGCTGCATCTGATATAACCACTGAGAAAAGCACTTTGGCCACTCGTTCTTAGGGATCTCATCGACGACAAACTATTCCATCGATGTTTTTCTTTTATTTCTCAATAAATTAAAACGCGGATGACCCAGTAGTTCTAAGTCTGAGGTCGCCAAATAATCGGTCGTTTGCCTGGCGGTGTGCGACGAAGCATGGTCGTGGTGAAGGAAAGCGAGGTTGTATCTATCTCGCATTTTTATCAAAACACGAGGTAAACAATTGTTACTGTACCACTCTGAGTATATGCTTTTCGGTCCTCTAAAAACAAATGTCTCGTAATGACCTGTCCTTCCATCAACGTGTCCTCGTTGATGGAAGTTCCAAGTCCAAGATTTTTGCCACGTCCTCTCACTCCCTTCACTTTAGCTGGCAACTCCTCTGAAGAACTGACCCACCAAGCTGACTATCTTTTAGTTTTAAATCATAACAGTAAATCCAGCTCTTGTCTCCCGTGACTATGTTTAACAAAGAATTGTATTACACATCATCCTCGTTAAATCTTTTATGTACTTCACGGCACCAAATCAACACGAAGGGTTTTGAGTCTAGATCAAATTATGAGGTATCCACTGGAAACAAAGCTTCCTGACCGCTAAAATGTTCATAGATAATTTTGTGCACTTGACTCATACAAATCCCTAAGCTTGCCCGGATTCTGCTGATAGGTCACTATT
This sequence comes from Leucinodes orbonalis, assembly GCA_019425675.1. NCBI lineage: Eukaryota > Metazoa > Arthropoda > Insecta > Lepidoptera > Crambidae > Leucinodes > Leucinodes orbonalis. Next base: position 74,740 of record PQWD01004184.1, read on the forward strand.
TTGTCAGTCTCTATATACCGCACAACTAATGTTATATTCAGCCGTCTCCGTAGGAGGCCATCTCTGACGCACATCATATCGGTAAGATTAGTGCGACCACATTTAAACTTACAAAACCAGTTGTTTACCAAAAGATTCGAGATTTCATCGTAAAGGCCAATAGTAATCTACCATATTTTTTTTGTTAATCAGATGACATCGTAAGTCATAAAAAATCATCAAATGAAAATACGATACATCTTCTTTGAAAACATAAACGAACTATGTAGATGCACAATCCCACTCAAAAACTGTCCGCGACAAAATTCAGCCCATCGCTTTAGTTGGCCAAAAATTTTATTCATAATCACGTTGCTTGCAACATGTCATAATGAGATAGTAGTATGCTTGTGCATTTATTCACCTTTTAATGACGCGTCTATATTTTAAAGAGTACTAGTAAGTAAGAAATTTACAGTTAAAATACTAGTTATGATGAGATGAAATAATATTTTTTTCTCTACCCATACAAACTTTCAACTTCTCCAGATAAAATAATCCTTTATCTTAATAATAAATTAATCCCTAATGCTTGTTATAACACAATATAATATAACTGCTGTCCACATTTCGTAGCACTAGGTTTGCTAAATTCCAAAGAGTACATTCTTAATACACTGGTAGTTTCGGCTCTGCTTTGATGAACTAGTCACGCAAGAACGACCATCCTCTTTATATATTTATGTTAATTTATAGATATTTATGAGAATCTAATTGGGTAATATACGAGTACCATGTAGATCCAAAAATAGAAAGTTATTGAAAATTAATGGTTCTGTCATTTCATTTCTTCATCATCATCATCAGCTCATTAAACGTCCCGAGGGGCACGAGCCTACCCGTATAGGGTGCCTTAGTCGTCCACGCGTGCCCAATGCGATTGTACGACTTCACACACAACCTTCGAATCTCTTCGCAGGCGTGCATGAAGGTTTCCTCACGATGTTTTCCTTCACCGTAAGAGCGTCGGATAACGTACATATATTTTTCGAAAATTCGAAAATACATTGGTACGTGTCGGAATTTGAACCTCAGCCCTCTCAGTAGGAAGGCGACAGTCCACACCACTGAGCCACCGACGCTCTCATTTCATTTCTTAACTAGTTTAAATTGAAAGGTGTTTAAAATATCTAATTTTGTTATGGTTGCTTAAACACGTGCACATCATTTGCAAAACAAGGTTGCTGACTTCAGAAGTTCACTTTGATTGACGTCATTACGAATCGACGTAACTAACTTGTGTCCGGAAAGTGCGTAGAACCGATGGCTGATGATACAAGAAGGTTCTCAAGTGGCGTCCACGGAACGGGAAAAGAAGCGTAGGCCAACCTGCTACCATATGGAGCGATGTCCTAGTAAAAAGATGGCATGAGGCAGATTGATGTCAACTGCTAGGAATTGGCACTCGTAGAAATAATTTGGGGAGGCCTACAGCAGTGTTCAGCATATTACGCTGTTATGATGATGATTTTGAAGCACCGCAGTTTATTCGAAGACTAATTCTGATTAATTAAGTTTTAAAATGCAAATGTTAATACCACTTGTGTATTATTTATGAATCAGATGAATTTCACATATTTATATCAACATATTAGTAGGAAAGCAGTTTACTGTGAAACAATATTAGCTCCATGATACAAGTCATCTACGTTTATACTTTAATTACGTTTAGGGTTCGCTGGTGTCCTATCATTACCTATCAACGTCGGATGGATTTTGTTGCTATAGTACCTACCTATAAAGAAAAACGTTGCGTTTTGGTGTCGAAACCACGCCTGTCGTCGCTTAAGATTTAGCCGAGGCACATGTTTACTTGACAGGAGAAAAATATGGTATTAGAGCCTAAATCTTAAACCTATCTCTCCCTCTTTAACCTATCGTAGTCCACTGCCTTTAGCAGGGATCTATCAAAAATGTTAGGTCCATCGGACTGGATGGCATCCTATTCCTATGCTAAGCTGTGGTCTCTGTTCCAGAAGTCGACTGCTCCAAAGGCCACCGGTCTTATATATATATATATATATATATATATATATATATATATATATATATATATATATATACTAATCTCTCAAAGACGAAGATATAATTTGGAACCGTAGCTAGTTCGGTTTGTTTTATGTTCTTTGAAAAGCAAGAAGCAATATTGTTTCAAAAAATTAGTACTGTTTCGACATACGGTCATATAGCAAAAGATCGTCCTTGCCGATTACACATAATTCATTATAAGCACAGTTTCCTCGGGGCAATATGTCACAAAAATAAATAAATGTAACATATTATCCCACATAAAAGATATTTGGTATACATTGAGCAGTAGTTGGCATCGGAATAGGTAGGTACACGTATATATCGTCGGCAGATATAGAACGGCCGTAATTCAAGAAGCGACTCACGCCACCGCATAGCTGTGGAGACAAACGCACCGGAATCCGTTGGTATTTATTAAATTAATCGCCGGCTCTACCACAACACCCCACCACCAAGCATCGCCACTCCTATACCCTTCTATAGTATTCTACATTGATTGCTAACATGGAATATCGTCATTTGTTTTCATAATAATTTTAAGGGTTTAAAAAATGCAAATTAGTCTTTTAAACACTACGACACTATTTAAAAATATATGTCAATGTTTAGCTTTTAGATGCCATTATTAAAATAAAATGCATGAATGGTGACAAAGGAAATCGAAAGGGTATTATTTTACCTCATGCATTTGCATTTCATATAGTTTCTTACTTTATAACAACGCGTTCTTTGTCACCTGAAGCCAATGGGGTTCATTGTTTTATAATTAACAAATGTATAGTCCACTGATAAATTCTGTTACCCTAGACGCACGCAGTGAAATAAAAATGCATCAGTATTAGCAAAGCTCCTTGAAAATCGATCTTCTCCTGATGGCTCTCATTGAGAGAGACTGTCCACGCTTCCATCTTGCCAGAAGTTTATTACGACTAGATATTGAAAATATTTCACTTGAATATCATGTAATGAGCTCAGTCGCCTAGAGTAGTTGCTTATACAAACAGTTTACACGATTATTGGAAAAATACCAATTCCAATTATCTCCTCGGATTATACAATATTTTTTATCGTTGTAATAAAATACCTTCCAAAGTTTTTGCAGTAATCAAATTAACATTACTATCAATGACTTAATGGTAGTTACGATACAAGATATAGCTAGGATGCGTGGATTTGAACTTATATAACATAATGAATAGAAATCATAAATCTAGTATCCGTTTAGCGGAAGATTATGATAACATGATCATAACATCTTAACAATAAATATTTACCACGCTACAGGTTTTGTGTAAAATCAAACTCACTTGGATAGTATTTTACCCGTTACCTTAATTAACAATTATATTTCCAAGTGTATATAGTTAAGTTCATCATTTTTAGGCATTCAACAAATAACGCTTAAATACTCTTTAGGTCGGACCTCTGTTTATCTTATACTATCCATCTCGCTACAAAATAAACACAATACAAATAAACAGAATATGAAGACAATAAAATAAAATTGACCTGCTTCAGAAACAAACTACTTTACTTAAAGGACGAACAAGTATCTTTAAAATAACAACAGGGAATATTATCAATCGACCTATAGGTCATTGCAGAGTACAGAGCTTCATGCACAGCCTAGCTCCGGGGATGGGGGTAAACCCACCACACCGCCCCAATACGGACTGATGTGAGTTAACTATCATAATACCCATAGCCATACTAAGACAGTAGTCGGAACCGACAACTTAACGTACTCACCAAAGTATAGAATAAATCTTTCTTCTCCGACAATCAGGTAACTAAGCCTGCAATGTCCGAACCGAACTGGACAAAAATTGTCTTTAACTATGCACTCACCTCTTGGGATTCGTATACATGACCTCTGGATCACCATAGCGATCTAAACCCAACGCTATTTATTTATACATAATTTAAATTTTATAAAAATACAAAATTATATTAAAAAATATTTAGCTTATAACTAACATATAACATTTTTTAGCATATAATTAACATTTATAATAGACTGAATACTGTGATTAAAAATAACCTAAAGCTAGTAGATAAGTAAAACTGCCCTTAATAATCGAATTATACAAATATTGGTAATCAAGTTGTTTTAAATTGTAAGTTGTATTTTTATATTGTATCGTGTTTTTGAAAATGAAAAGTAAATATTTTTTACTTGTTTTAGTTATTTATTGTTTAGATATGATAAAATTAGGAAAATTATAGATAACTATAAACTATTTGTTACGAATTGCGTGATTTTTAAATTATAATTTTACCATGTAAGTGATTTTTGATTGTAATTCAGCAAATAAGTCGCCTGAAAAACAGGTTTACCTAGTTCAGGCATAATGTGATTTTTGCCAACCTTTGTGAATTTTGAGCTTTTATGTACATTTATTACTATTGAATGAAATAAATAATATTTGATTTGATTTGATTCATTATAGTATAAGATCGATATGGACTATTCTCTTATTTTTAATAAAAATTGACGAATTTATAAGGGTTCAGTTTTTTGCCATTTAGCTACGGAATCCTAGAAACCGACTCTCCGTGATCAATTTCGTTAATATTATCCTTTCGTCAGTTCAATAAATTCTATTTAGTCTCTCGATTCGCAAGAATTATCACCTCATGATAGAATCAGAGTAATTATATTATTTTATTATATGGTAGTTTTGGTACATTGATTGCCTTGAATAATATCTAGTGATTAGCCTGCAATGATTAGGCTGTTATGAAAAGAGTACAGGCTGTAACAAGTCTACCAGAGCAACGGGCCGGGAGCGGATCCGGACGACAGTGGGCGAATTATAATTTATTTGTAGAAGTGGCAACGAGCGCCCGCCTCGCCCGCCCGACCTACCCTTTGCTTTCGCCCTTCGTTACGGCCGCACTGCCCTGCAGTTGTAACTCGAAAAAAATTTCGACTGGTTGGGTTTATGTTTAATTTTTTAATATTCTTTCTTCTACGTTGCTTTATTTTTGAACTTTTTATTGATTTGTTGTGGAATTGACATTAAATATAATCTATTCTGCATTTGTATATTGTACCAGTCACAAGTAAGTATTAATTATTACATTTTATTTCAGTAATCTAGTATGGAAGTTATTATTTCTTTCTGTTGTAAATAAAACCAAACGTTATCACGATGATTTTAAAGTTAATATCTATTAAATACTTAAGTATTTAAATTACGTTGTGAATTTTTACAAATGCAGAAAAAAGGAAAAATGAAAACTTTTTGATAAGGAAACTATTTTTTGCGATATTATTACGTTACATTCCAGTATCTGAAATAATATGTGTTTTTATGTGATAAAAGAAACTATGCAAATTATTATATTGTATTTCTTGAATAAGGAAACATCCTCTACATTCGATCTTGCGATTCATCAAAAATTGATGTCAGTTGTTTGATAACTCTGGTTGATTTCATAAGTTCAAGTACATAATAATTATCACTGGTATAATTACTTTCATATTATAATCACATTAGTAAATACAAAACAATTTTACTACTCATTTAATACTAGTTGATTACAATAATAAATACCACCAATAAAACCGTTATTTTAAACCTGTTCTATAATGTTGACATATTTTATAATTATCATTAATTATTATTAATTATCGTAATGAAGAAATAATTGAACAACATATAAACAGAGGCATGTAAGATAGCTACTTTATAAAGAGTAATTTTATGTAATGGGTAAATAATAATGGGCCAAATTAATAATATAGAAAATAGTTTCGGACCTTATTAAAGGATTTGATATTTATAGAAAGTTATATTTTGTAATAATATTAAATTTCAAATTTAAATTTATTTATGTCATTGAAGACAACTTAAAAATATTGATACTGTTAATATTGAATATATTAAAATCATTATAGCACCACAAAAGAATTAGATATAAAAAAAACAAAAATAATTCCACTGATTAATTAAGCTACAACGCTATGGGAGTCAACTTTATACTTTTCTGTTTTTTCTCTAGGTAGGTTGCGTTCAAAGGAGCTGGCGGGGCGCGGGAACGGGGCCGGGGGACGGAATTAAGAGGGAGGCAAGGGGGAGGCCCGCCCTGGATACTGAGAGGAGTTTAACCAATTAATTTTGTTCCTCAACGCAAACTCCGCTATATAATAAGGTATAAGTAGGCATTAACTGAGGCGCGCCGATAGCTAGCCCGGCCGGGGGCGACTCCGTCTTCTCCTAGCCTCTTATAACGATGTTTTATTTTTTGTTAAGCTCTCTGTTTCTCCACTTTTAATATTTAATGGCATTTTCATGGCTCGTGTTTTATAGCGCACTTACGAATTCCGGACATTATAGACGTTATTCATCTGTTATGTTGTTGTCCATTGCATAATTGCATTGAATTAAGAAGCGTTTTATTAGGTCGTAAATTAGTGAAACCATATCATACGCAGCACGGGGAATAATGTCTATTGCGCGTAATTATGCAAGAGTCGTAAATGTATATACGCAATAATTTTACTCTAAAACAATCACTAAATTAACCAAATATTCACTTTTATTAAAAATTAATTCTAACAACTATATAATTCTGGTAGTAGAAGGTAACAAATAAGACAAGAAATCCAACTCAGACATGTGAAGTTAAGGCAGTAGTCCAGTTAATGTTTTCTAATATCCACAGATATTCACACTGCGCCCTATAGCCCCAAACTAAATACCTAGTCTATTTATAGAACCTAAATAGCCGATAAACATAGCTAAATACAAAAAATACATAGAAAACGCCTAAAAGACACATTAATTGCACACAAATTGCTTGTATTTTACAGGGAATACTCGTACATTCAATTAATCGTTATAAGTAGGTACCTGCTGTGGCTCAATGGTGTGAACTGTTGCCTTCCAATTTGGAGGGCACAGGTAGGCCACGTACCAATGTATTGTCGAATTTTCAGAATTATATGTACAATTATCCGAAGCTCTCATGGCGAAGGAAAACATCGTCAGGAAACCTGCGCACAGCCAATCCAGATCGGATTGGGTGACCGACTTCACGTACGAAAAGGTTGTGCGTGAAGTCGGCTAATCCACACCGGTCCCGCGGACGACTAAGCCTTTACGGGTAGACTCGTGCCCTTCGTGGGACATAAATCATATTATATTATTGCTCATGATGATGATGAGTACCTAATGCATAAGGTTTTCAATACAATCGTCGTTGCATTAACTTTTTAATAAGATGCACCTACACCAAATTGTTATTTGTGCCTTTCAAGCAAGTATATGCAGTGCACTTGTATTTCCTCTTCGCTGACAGACACATAATGTGCCTGCGTATCTTTACCTTAACACCTGCCCGCCACTAAAAACACAGACGTCTTTGTCTAACGAACCATATGTCTCACCTTCGCTCGTGCTTTACTCGCGACCCGCTACAACATAAATATAAAACATCTTATAAAGAAAAACCTTATTCCCCTTTATCAATCCGTGACTAAACACATGAAAAACTTCACCATCTCTCATTTACCCGAAACGCGGAGATTTAAAAATAAAATCCTTTACAAAAACACCAACGATCACGCCTTGCGCTCGCGGCTCACGTCAATATGACGCTCTTCGAAAACAGTTCTTAACCAGTATTGTGTGTTAAAAAACAGGAACGCATCACAAAAAAAACAAACCACAGAGCACAGTTAAAAAACAAAACGCAGCACGCGAGACACCCTTTCCCTTTGCGCGACGCGCGCTACGTTTTTTTTCTTTATCGTAAGTGAGGTTGAGTTTTTTACCGCGATGCCACGTATAAATTAATAACTGAACGTGCTCATAATCTGCTTTCGGAACACTTTCGGCTTTGTTAGCTTTTTCAAAGTTGGCATTCATTTTTTTTGTGCGGCGGAAACAGGTGAGCACCGCTTGCTACACTCTACATACGAATGTAATTAGCATTTTGCAGATCATAGAAGTGACAAGGAATTAGTTATTTACAAAACAATCACTTATTATTAGCTACCATACGTACGAATATGAGTATTATTATGTGGTTTATTTAAATTAAGCGGACTAATTAAGTAAGATAGATCGCAAAAAGATCTGAGTCTGTTATCAATTAAATATTGGATCTAATATAAATAAACGCATATTCAATGACATGAGCCATCGAGATCATCACGTCGCAACTCAAAGCACTGCCCAGCATTCCCGCACAGCATAGCTATGTGAAGATAGAGCTGTATACATATTTAGTTTGTATGTTTTTGATTATCGTTATCCCGTACAATAAAATCTCACATAGTTCAACTTTATTTCTCTTATGAATACAAAAATGTATGAATTTATTCCTGGTTTTTATATCATAATCATAAGTTCATAACATACAAAAAGGATAATTTTCTGCTATACGATTTAATCAGTTTTACCTACATCTTCCGTTATGAATTATGATATACCAAGAAGTATTATTTGATCTGTTAAATTACTCTTCCCTAAAATTTTACTCAAGAATAACCATAATCATTATACCAAACTCTTATGCATACCTCGAAACAAAAAACAAGTATCCATTCGCAAAAAGATTGCCGGAAGATGCACCAGGAAACGATCGCTGTGCTACTAATAAATGTGTTGAGGCGGTTTTTGTGGAGTGGGGAGCAACAGTTGCAGACCGCCACCCACCTTAGATGTAAACACTATCATTTATACCTTATTTTTAAGATCTATTAGCCTATCCATTACGTGCAATTTATTCTGCCCGCTGTTGTTTTTGTATCAATTTTCTTTGCGTGTCCATGTGTCGTATATAATGTAAAAGAAATTAACATTTGATAACATGAAATTAATAAAAACTGAATCAGGGTCATCAAATTGAAGTGCCCTTGTTAATTTAATCATATTTGTAGATATATGATATTGTAATGCGTAAGACTTTAGTAAGTCATTAATTTATCCGAAGATATCCTCTATACTCGCACTATACATACATAACATATTATATCGTAACCAATTATCACTAACCAGTAATCAGCATTGTTTTAACTAAGGCTTGTTTGATTCCTAGCCACAAAGAGTGGATAGGTAACACCAAGTAATTAATTAGGTCAAGAAATTCTTTTATATATCTTTTTAATGAATAGAGTGAGACTTTCTGCAGAACAAGTTATTGTTAAGTTTCTATGAAAACCGTGCAGCACGTCTCCAACAATGGAACAATTAATGGAGTTTTGAATCGAACTGAAAGCGTCTGCGTGTCAATATAAGTTGAATACGAAATGTCAATATGTGAATGCATCGCTACATTGACCGACGATGATGCACGTGTCGGCTCTAAGATTGCACATCATTCGCGCTCTATTTAATATAACCAACGTTCGTAACAATAGTCTCAAGGATTGAACCACATGCACCAATATTCATGCATACCATACGACGCTCATTGCTTCCAAAACACGCTACTTTAAAACTAAGCTACATATATATATTATCTGTCGCATGTCACCCTTGCACCAAACAAAAATACTATAATAATTGTTTCTAACGAGTAGAAATGTTTTAGAAGTAAGTTGGTTGCCAGCTCATAAAAAGTCACTAGATAACATAAAATGGAATAAGAAGTCAACTGAAAATATAATTTTGTTAGTAACTTTGGCTCAACTTAGTTTTACGCCCTCGGGATGTTAAGAAGATTGACTTTCGGGTCAAAATTAAACCTGGAGGGTCCGGCATAATAGTTACGCTATCACATAGTATAATATACATGTAGACGACATAGCCCGCAGATCAGCATGTCGAAGTTACAGTGGACACTTAGTGATATCAAGTGGCGTCCACGTGATTTCCACATCATTAGCTCATTAAACGTCCCATCGGGGCACGAGCCTACCCGTAAAGAGTGTATAGTCCTTAGTCGTCCACGCGTGCCCAGTGCAGATTGACCGACTTCACTACAATAACTTCGCAGCGTGCGCAAGTTTCCTCACATTTTCGAACCGTAAAGCGTGGCTAACGTACATATAATTACGAAAATTCGAAAACACATTGGGACGTGAGATTTGAACTGCGTCCTGCAGATCGGAAGGCAGCAGTCCACACCAATGAGCCACCGACGCTCTCGATTATGCCCAATATCACACAATGAATAACTACCGCACAAAAACCCAAGCCTGTGTGGTCGCTGCCCCAAGTATTATTATCCTATATCGAATCCATTTTACATCCTTCACTGTTGCATAAAATTCATTAGCGTCAACAGTGAAAAGTCTATTCGAAAAAGCAATATGCTGAAGAATTATTACAGTAAGTACAACTAACCAGCCAGATGGACTAGTTAACTGTTAATGGTGGTAGCTGATAGATGTCAACTGCAAGGATCGGCCCGCGTGGAAATAATTATGGGAGGCCTTCATTCAGCATTAGACTATAAGTAATGATGATGATGAAAGTGCCTCCAAATTATATAAATGAAAATTATGTGAAAATTAAACTGCAGCGTTGGCACTATCTTGAGCTTCTGTGATTCCGTGAAGTGTTTATTGAGTCTCGATTATGTTGCACACTCCATTCTGATGTATGAACTGATGCAATAAAAAAATCCACCCGCGCCGCGTCACGCATCGCTTTATTTTGATAGTGGGAGACCGCTGCCTTTGTCGACGTTCACTTTGATTATTGATTTTTACGGCAAATATGCCTTTTTCAAAATTCCCATTCATCGCAATTATGACTCCTTTAATATTTGACGTGTTTCATTCACACAAAGGAACGTGCAGACAATGTCATTAATAACCCGTATAGAACTTGTCGCGATTCAGTATTATTCACTATAATCATACACCATCATATTTGGTAGATAGAGTCGCTGTGTAGAAAGAGTATGTCCTATCGCGAATTCCTTGTAAGTCATCCCTTCATAGTGGCAGATAGACATTGCCACTTGGTACTAGTGATTCTAACGCCAGTTAATGATTTGAATTATCTATGGTGAATAGTTACTTAGGAGTCTATGAGGTTAAAGTAACTTGTTGTCGTTTGAAAGCTCAATTAGATACAGATGCTTAAGATTTTTTACAAACAGCACATTTTACAGAGTTTATTCCCTAACTTTTTCCGTTCCTTGGGGTCTATATTTATAAAGGCGAGCAAATATATAGACACACCTACCACAACCATTTAAAGTGCACTGGTACATAGGCACGTCTTTGTAATTGTTAACACTGGGAGCATCATCATTTCATGGTGGCGATCACCAGTACATATTCATTATAGTCGATATAGGATTCAGTCAAATGAAATTAATTACCAAAGGTGCATTTTTACGTGTGCATGTAGGTATTTTGTATTTATTCGTTAGTCGATTCGCTTATAGCGAATGTTTATATATATTGCGGCTATAGTTTTCACAACAAAACTCTTTGAATTCCATGAATCTGATCACTATTAGCGGACTGTCGGCAAGCCGGCTCGCCGACAAAGTTAGTCACCGAAGGAATAGCAAGAAAAGTGTCGCGCGAGCCTGTGTAATCCTTTAATCTGTGGAGTATCACTTGCGGACAGTAGCCCGAGCACCACAATAGCTAATTGTCACTGAAATTGTATATTCCGGCCACCGCCGCCGACGCCGCATAAAGAAACCCAACAAAGGAGTTTGTTTGCGTTTGCTTTGCATTAGTTGTTTGTGTAACAACGCCCTGGCTACTATATTATTACCATTTAATCCGTTTGCAATGTCCTTTCTGAAACTTTCTGTAATGTAACAAAACAATCGACACCTCGACAACAGCCAATGTCCTGCAGATGATACTGTGTTTTCTATTCCGGAATCCTCGGCTTCAAAATAAATAGAAACTCGGTTAGTTTAACTTTAAACGTATTGTTTTAAGAAAATGGATATACATCAAATTATTAGATGGATACAAAAAATAATACATTTTAAAAATAGAACAAATATTTCATTAATCATTCATAAGTCTTTTCATTATCGAGTTCGGCAGTCTGAAGTTAACAATCTGACCAAACCGGTATTAGGGTTTCAGCATTACCTTACGACCTCTGACGTGGTTATGTAAGTACCGCAGTATTAGCAGCCGATACTGGCTGTATATCCCGGCGTAGGTAGGTAATCAAGCTGGAAAAAAACACCATATTGTTATTTACTATGTGTTTTCCCATAGATAACGCAACCATGACTTTTGGATCAAATAATTAAATAAACTTAGCGCCCGGCCAAGTGGTTGGTTCGGTTCGAAAAATTTGACCATGACAATAAACATTGACGTCTCCAACAAGCTTCATCTTTGTATTTTTTCTTTAGGCAAAAAATGCTTTACTATTTAAGTAGGGCGATATTTTTACTGACAGTTAAAATTATTACTCGTAATTAATATTTTTGTAATAAAGTTAGAAGCAAACTATCAAATAAAGTCTAAATAATTTAAGAAAAAATATAACATTATTTAAATGAAGAACATTTTCGGATTTTAATTATAATTTAACTAAAGATTCATCTGATCATCAGTAGAGCGGAAATGTTTAAAAAGAAGCACTTACCCGAACTAATCTACCTATATAAGTGTTATTTTACGTAAATGGAGATTTAAGGAATAAGAAATTAATAAGGAATTCTTTTTCCATTTGATAAAAGTCTTCAAATTAAAGCCAAGTCATTCGAACCGGGCCTGTTTTGGCGTACGCTATTAGATATAATTAAAAAGAACTTAGAAATGCTTTGTCTACTAATGAAACTCTATCTTCGCGAAATCAGATCTCGGCCGGCTTGTTGAAAAAACTTCACGTTTTTTGTTGTTCTGAGTAAAAAGTAAACGGGGCGGGCTCGGCAGCTGCCACTAATTTTAGAGTCGCGAATGTCGGGTGCTGAGTGGAACCCTGGGCTCTACAAACCCTATACTACTATATATTGAACACATGATATTTCAAATTGTTAATAAGATTTTAAAAAGTTACAAAGTGTCCAGGACTCTTTACCGGCCTGTACACCCACCTAATGGTATAGAATACGCCTGACCATGACAGAGAGCATTTATTGAGACCAACAACTGATATACAATTATTATTCTCCATCAATTCCGCACTGCACCCGCCACCCTAGACAACCATGTTAGGTGTCTTCAAATTTCAAATATCATTTATTCAGTTTTATACCTGTATTTTTAAATATAATTATAACCTTTATTCATCACACGTAATATTAATTTTGGATAAATCATTTCTATGATCTGCAGTATTGATTGAACTGACTTTTACAGTCAGGTTGCGATATTACAGACCATCAGGGAATCGTGACTTGTTTAAAAATGAATCATTATTTCACTTAAAATGTATTTTTGATATGACCTTAATATGACTGTGCACCTTCATCACCAGGTTCATTGAAACCTATACAGCATTTGCAATCTGCTTGTGAGTCAGGTGTTATCCATTCTAAGTACAGATTCAGCAATCCCTCGCGCAAAAAACGCGTCTCTCGATCGGCAAAGGGGCATAGTTTTTAATGGCCAAAAAAGAGTTGAACAAAGGCTGCGGCGTTAACGGGCTGCAACACGAGCGCCGACACCTTGATCAATGTGGGTTACTGGAGTGCAAGCACCGGTGTTAACTGTACATTTTTACGCGGATTGCCAAAAATTGAACGGTGTTGCGTTGGCGAAAAATGACACCATCCGCCGCGCGCAGCGTAACGGTGCCAAAGGGCTGGAAATTATTCTCAATTTTCATTACAAATATAAATTGCAATACTCAAGAGCCATTAACTTAAAATGTAAGATGATAATACTCGTTTTAAATATAAGAAGCAATTTTGCATTATATCACGTAAGGACTATCAAACTTAAACCGGAGTGACACCACGGTCTCACAGAAAACCTTAACGAAAAATACCATTTCGCGAGTTCATGGGCTACTAAAAATGAAACAAAATAAAAATATCAGATAAATCGTTTGCTTATACAATAAAAAATCTGACCCGTTAAAAAAATAAGACGTGGTTCTTTTTTCCACCGCGTCTTACGTTATAAAAGATCATAATGGTCTATTTAGGCTTAATGCTTATTAGGAGTTACACAGCTACGCTTTACCAGGGATTAGCAGATACTTTTTCTGCAGAATGCACCACGCTAAAGTGAGGTTGACTGAGAAATATCAAGCATGGACCCATTATATCCCATTTCTTATATCGTAATTGCAAAGTCGTGTCTGAAGCTATAAAGAAAAAATATTCAATCAAACGTATATGAAATTCGGTTAACGCACATATAATTTCGAAAGTACGAAAAAGCAAATTTGTGCGTGGCGGATTTGAACCTCAGCCCTCCCGGTAGAGAGGCAACAGTCCACACCATTAAGCCACCGATGCTCTTACGGCGAAGGAAACATCGCGAGAAAACCTGCGCTCGCCTGCGAAGAGATTCAAAGTTGTGTGAGAAGACGTCCAAACCGCACTAGGCCCGCGTGGACGACTAAGATCTAATACAAACCCTATACGGGCTTAAAGAACTGATGATGATGATATGAAATTCCATATATACATATTATCTAGTGTACTCCCCGAACACACTATGATCTTGTCATCTTTACGGCAATAATAGCCTTTTTGCCGTTCCAGGCAGGCACGTTTCAATCATTATTTATCTTTTTAGTGTAAAAAAATGTCCATAGGCGGCGTGTCACTTACGATCAGGTGTACCGTATGCTCGTTTGCCTCTCTTCTGTTCAAAAAAAAATGTGCTGATTTACAATTATATTCTGTGTGATTACATATATTAATTTATTACTATCACGGTAACTCTCTTACGTTATTATTTGGAAGCATCTTTAACATTCTTAGATTGTAGTTTATTCTTGTTTATTATATAAGATTATCTTTCCAATACATATTAATTAAGTGACTATACTCGCTAGATTTATGTACATACATTCAATAAACGCCACCTTATATCGATTTATACGAGCACCCTGCAAGTTATTACAAACGGCGCCTTGAACTAGTGAAAATCGATAGTGCACGTGACAAGTGCAGCACTACAGCATCAGCTGATCCCTTGTAAGAGTTCAATGCACTCTCCATTTTCTCAGTGTGGTGCATCGATAAAAAACTGCATCACCATAAAAAAGCGTAGCCGTCCATAGAAAAATCCAACCCTTCCGCGTCGCGTGGCAGGTACGTACCCCACACAACCCTTTAGAAAAACGCTTACAAAAACACTCGGGAGACGAAAGGGTAAAAAGGTTATTATTACGCATGCGCCCCGGGATCAGTGCCCTCGTTTCTCATTTTAAACTTCACGATACACACATTTAATAATGCCCTTTTTTTAATCAATATTATTTGGTAACATTCAAATTTGTAAATCTTATTGATTTCGTTAATCAGCAAGTTTTATCTAATTCTATCTTCCTTGTATTTAACACAAGTACATGAAAATGAAATCAGAAAATAGATACCTACATTAAGTATGGTGTCTGAGATTTAGATACTCTTTGTAATTAATGTTAAGATTATGGTACCAAAAACGATACGCCAATAAAAAAAATAACTATAAGCCTTCCACCTATATTACTTATCATCTCTTTGAGTATCTTTATAAAAAACTAGGTAACACGGAATATGTTATTGATTACATTTAGTACAATTTTATAAATTACGACACATTTGTGCATAAACAATTTAATTTACTCAAATTAATTATATTTATGTATAATTGTAATATTGTATACTTACGATGAACAAGAATTATACGACAAACGAACGTAATTCGATAATAATACAAACATTCTCAACAAAAACACGAGCAAAGCTACCAAACGCGAGTGAAACTATAATTAAGAAAGATAAATATCGTTTATTACAGTTAGGAAAGTCGATTAGAAAAAACTACCCCTTTCACCCCACAATTGTAACCCGTGCAGGGCGCCGCGCCGCCGACACGCATAAAAACCTACGACCTACGTAGTATGGAAGCATTCTCTTTACGATCTTCTCTTTAAATCTTTTTAAATATCAATTATTTTTTACCTATTGACATTTACACAGCGCCATATAACCCCAAACTAAGCATTAGCCTGTAATATGGATACTAAACAACGGATAGACATACTTATATACTTTTTTTTGTAAATAAATTCATATTATACACAGAAAACACCTAGACCAATACACACAGACATGTTCATGCACACAAATATTTTTGCTGCCTGGGATCAAACCCGGTGAAGTGTATGAAAACCTTTGGTGTAGTAGCCGATACATATATTGAATACCTACTGAGAAATGATCATACTATTTTGAAAATCGATATAACAACATGTCAACAACAACCAGTGCTGTCATTCGCCATCATACATAGATTACCTAATCGTTACCCCTCAACGCCGGATAGAACCATTATTTAGCATATTAAAGAAAATATTACCATGTTTGACTTTTTGTAAGTTCCTCATTTGTTAGCCTTTAATACCTTATGTGTTTTATTTTAAGATTTCATATATTTTAAGTAAAACAATTCCAATACGTTGTCAATGTTAAAATGTTAAATAAATATACTGGTTACTAACCAAGTATTCATTTTCCAATGGTGTACTAGTCATTTGGGTATCAAGTAAATCAATAAATGTTACAAGTAATGTCTACAATCTAATTAAGGTAATACGTAAGGTCCTTGTTAAGTACCTATCAATAATTAAGAAGAGATTGACCTCGATGACATCTTTTAGATAGGCGATTGCTAGATTTAGAACGACGTCTTGGCAAGCAAATTTTAAAACGAATCAGGACGATTTATCTGGCTGCAAACATCTGATATGTAGAATATGGCAAATCCTTTACGAGTTTCTTCGTTCTTTATCGTGGAATGTGTTCAGCTGTGGACTGCAAAACATGAAATCAGAACAAACCTATTCTTACTGTACAGTAACTTATCTTCGTAATAAATTAATTGGTTTTGATGCGAAAGTGCTTTCCACACAACCGTATCCCTCGAGTAAAAAAAGTTACAGTTACATAACGCTTTCCATAATATATAATCATTATCGAAAACAGAAGAGCGGGCAGCTGATTTATTGACGATAATGTCGCTGTCATAAATAGCTTTTTAGAAATGAACACTTTTTAAGGCGGCATGCGCGTGCACCGGCTCGGAGCTTTTTATTAATGCGCTGTATCGAATTATGTATGCAGGTTGTTTTTTATTTCTGTTTTATACGCTATTGTTAAAAAAATTGATAACAAAAACTTAAGTCACCTTTTGTCGTAGAAATTAATTAAAGTTGGAACTTGAAATGTTCCGGAGCTTAATATAGTGATGAATAGAGACTTCCTATTGTTGATTTGTAATTACTTAATGTAGTAAAGTTGATGATTTATACCTGTATGTGAATCATGTTTAACATTAATAACAGTATCAAAACAATATTTGAGAAATGAGGCCACCTATTTGACACATATGGTAAGAAAAAGTGTCTCCTAAATTGAAATTTATAAACTGTAGAGATGAGATTCGAATTATTGACGAGTATCGACTTTTGTTACTTAAGCATTACGAATTATCAATTTAATGGTAACATGTATAATTAATTGTAAAGATATAAAATTATATCAGTCACATCAAGGTCATCATTGGCTAGGTCAGTCTTTTAATTAATTGTATGAAATGAAATTGATTTGTTATTTCTGTATATTTGGTAAATTAATACTATTGCTTTTATATAAATGATTAATATGTTAGCACACAGTGCACTTTTACTTTGGTACATGCGCCCTTTTAAGCATTGTGCCATTTACCAATTGTTACACATAAACATTATAAATGTGTTTGTGGGTACATATGCAATATCTCCAAATTGTAATGTTTTAAGAACCAAAACTTAGTTTAGCATGAATTAACCTTGCAATAAACCATTTGCATATATAAACGGGAAATTATAAATGGTACTTACGGCTACATAGCAATTCAAGGTAAATTCTGCATTTGTTAGTTTTTATAAATTAATGTACTGATTGGAAAAATAAAGTTGTGGTGTATAGTCAATCATTATATTCTTTAATAGTCTGTTTAACAGGTCTAACAGCATAAGTCTTCAGGAGTATAAAAAAAATTGTATGTTAAATTTCACATTACACCTCGATTCCAAACACTCACCAAGGTTGTGAAATAATACGAATAACAAACATAACAACAGTGCTTTGAGAACTCATCATTTCTCAATTTGTCAAAGTGCATTGTATTAAAAACAAACATAGTTACAATTCTAAAATCAATTTTGCAGCAACAATCGGAATGATCGTGTGCAAACGTCACCCACATATGGTAGGCGACCTTGACTAACGTGGTCGAATGGACGCGGATTGCAAACTTATGATTTATTGCGCTCACATCACCGATACGCGCCGTTCAGCTTCATCATATTCCTCCGACTCGGCAAAGACTTAAAACGACTTAAAAATTCAGCGTTTCCCCGTTGAAAAAAAGAGTTAATATTGATCGTAGATTTCTCGTTGTGGGGTGCAGCGGCCGGCTGAGTACCCCACGGTTTTTTACTCACCCTAAGTTATATTTTTTGTAAAGCCCCCCTTTCCGGCCCGCTTTAAAGGATGAGT